>JAOVYX010013120.1:0-32435 GCA_035668315.1 Drosera spatulata
GAAGATGAGAAAATAAAGGAACTAGTCACAAAGCAAAGTGAAGTTAAGAAACTAGCATGGATATTGCATACAATTTGCAAACTGTAACCTTGAAAGTACCCAGAACGGGTCCTGAAGCCCATAAAAAGCTCCTTTTTTCGCCCTCGTTTTGGCTTAAAGGTTTTGTAACAGAGAGATCTGCCACTGATCTTATGGCTCAGGGGCGGCAACGAAAACTACCTCCATGAATATATATATAAAGGGATATCCAAAGTTTCATTTTCAGTACTCCATCACTTATCTTCTGAATAGTCGCCGAAAGAGCATTGTTGTTGCACTTAATAATTATTCATCTGTGCATCATTTTACACTTGTTATGGAGACTTCGAAGGTTCTCTTTGTAGCGGTTTTGTTGGCCCTGGTTGTTGCGCTAGCAATGAGCCTCGACGACTTTGAGATATTCGAGTTTGAAGAAAAGGACTTGGATTCTGATGCGACTCTCAGGGACTTGTATAACAGATGGAGGACCCACCATAGTGTTTTCCGCGATCATGAGGAGAAAAGGAGGCGGTTCAATGTGTTCAAGGCTAATGTGAGGCACATCCACCAGCACAATCAGATGAACATGCCCTATAAGTTGAGGCTTAATGAGTTCGCTGACATGACCAACTTCGAGTTCCAGAGCTTCTATGGCTCGAACATTAAACACCACAGGATGTACCACCCTCGGAGTCAGACACCGTTTATGTACGAACAAGCTGACGAGCTTCCTCTTTCTGTTGACTGGAGGACTAAAGGAGCGGTGAATCCCATCAAGAATCAAGGCAAATGTGGTAAGTTTTCATGCTTCAGATATCCATTACAAGCTGCCGGTTTTTTTTCTCCTTTGTCACAACAATCTTGTTTCATGGATCATGGTTTGTGTTTATGTAGGTAGCTGTTGGGCATTCTCGACTGTGGCTGCGATAGAAGGTATTAACCAGATCAGGACCAACGAATTGGTGTCACTCTCAGAGCAGGAGCTGGTCGACTGTGATAAAACTGATTCTGGCTGCAACGGCGGACTAATAGAACAAGGATTTAGCTTTGTTAAGAAGATTGGTGGTTTAACTACAGAGAGTAACTATCCCTACCTAGCGAAAGATGGATCCTGCAACACTACCATGGTCAGCTAGCTTAACATTCCTCCCTTTGTCCTTTGATGTCAAATAGTTGTCTTGGTGCAAAGTGTGATCCGCGGAGTATATGGCTTCATTTTGCAGCAAAAGTCTCCTCTCGTCATCATTGATGGCTATGAAGTCGTCCCTCCTAACGACGAGAATGCACTGATGAAAGCTGTTGCTAACCAGCCTGTATCCATCGCCATGGATGCTAGTGGCTCCAGCATGCAGTTTTACTCTAATGTACTTATCAACAAGCTTTCTAATTGATAATTTCTATATTCATAGTCAAAGTTGTGCTGATGCTATGACTGTTTATTTAGGGTGTATTCACAGGGAGCTGTGGGACGGAGATGAACCACGCGGTGGTTGCCGTGGGCTATGGTGCAACAGAGAACGGAACCAAGTATTGGATCGTACGAAACTCATGGGGTTCAAGATGGGGAGAGAACGGGTACATCAGGATGCAGCGCGGTGTCGATGCCAAAGAAGGATTGTGTGGCATTGCTATGGATGCTTCATACCCGATCAAGCTGTCGTCAAACAATACAGCTAATGCTGGCGCGAATGATGAGCTTTGAGCTAATTAGATCTCACCTATCTAAAACAGAGAATAAAGCAACTTAGGTACATGTTACAGCAGTTACTTCAATGTAATACGGAACGCATACATCTAGGTTACCTTATCGATGTTCTCAATACATTGAGAATGATCCATCATCATCTGCACCTTCCCTTTGAAATATCAAAAGCTATCCTGAATAAATCATTTTCCATAAATTTGCTGCTCATTCATCAAAACAAAAGCTATGCTGAATAAATCATTTTTCATAAATTTGCTGCTCCTTCATCAAAACAAGAGTATATGGTTAAGGTATTGAGTATACGCGAGTTATCAATAACCACCGATCATCTTAAATTTTAGGGTTGACATTTAAACCTAATTCATATATATGTTATATTCAGATATGATTTGGACATAGTTATCTTCCTTGAACTCTCCTCCGAATCGTAATATAAGGTTCATGAGAAAATGTGTATCTTCCCATAAAAACATCATCTGACGGCTAAGTATGACTCTCCTCTCAATTGGTACAACAACCTCACAAACCTCACTAATATCCGAAAAATTCTAACACATAATTATATTTGTGAT
Source organism: Drosera spatulata (assembly GCA_035668315.1). Classification (NCBI taxonomy): domain Eukaryota; kingdom Viridiplantae; phylum Streptophyta; class Magnoliopsida; order Caryophyllales; family Droseraceae; genus Drosera; species Drosera spatulata. Next base: position 2,296 of record JAOVYX010013120.1, read on the forward strand.
CATGAGAATCGTAATATAAGGTTCATGAGAAAATGTGTACCTTCCCATAAAAACATCATCTGACGGCTAAGTATGACTCTCCTCTCAATTGGTACAACAACCTCACAAACCTCACTAATATCCGAAAAATTCTAACACATAAACATATTTGTGATCGAGACGAGGATGTTATCTAGAGTGGAGTGGACTTGGGCCATTTAAGTATGTATATCATGATTTTTCTGCATGATTTCTGAGGCTTGGGCCAAGTCCAAGAAATGAGTGGATGATAGGTGATCAGGCTTACAAACCCGAAACGCGGCAGCAAGCCTGCGCCAACGGGTCAGAGGGAACATATTGCTTTAGACAGAACATAAATTTAGGGGTTATTTGACATTGATGTTTAAAATTATAAAAATCAAAATCAATAATAAAAATAAAAAATCAATAATAAAAATTAAAATCATTTTACAAAATAAAATGATTTTTTTTACGAATAAAACTTTTCTCTAGTATTATCTAGGAGACGGAAACACTACAAGATAAAAAGAGATTGTCCAGACAATGAGTCAATCCATCTTTACCTTGGTGTTGTACTAACAATGTTACTAATTGAAGGGATGCAAAGAGAACGGAAAAGATCTGAAACACTATATCTCTACAAAGACAGGTATACAAACGAAAACGTGCTTCATCGAACAGCACAGAGAGCTCTTGTCGAGGAGAACTTAGGATAAGTTGCTAAAACAAACCTGAGGGGAGGATCGACCCATCTTAGTCGGTGCTTCTCTATTGTTAGCTTGGTTCGAAGTTTTCCTAGAAAGGAGGTTAGATATCTGTGATTCGATTGATAAAATAGTATATCTCTAAAAAAAAAAAAAGCTTCTTGTATTGCGAATGAACAAGATATTGAGGAATTATGTATACTTAACATCACAATTGTTGATAGGGTCCTTTTTTATAGAAAAAGGGAATCTTTTGTTGCAAAAGATGATGAGGTTGGATCGTCCAACCTTAATCCGTCTGCTCGGGATCAGGAAGACCCTCAACCTGATTATATAACTGAACTAAAAAGGGATCCATACCTCCCTCGATCGTATCGGAAAGGTTCTTTAGACTAACTTCAATTAATGCACGAGAATCCGTTTGGAGTTGCACTCGTCGAAAAGCTTTCTACTCGGTCAGACAATGATCATCTTCCAAAAGACGGACTCAAGTTAGGTTTTCCGGTTCGAACAGGAGGAGTACGCCATGCTAATGGAACCTAGAAAATCCCATCCCCTAAGCATTGGACTCGTCTCTTTGGCTGTCGAAATGCCTTCGTCCTTGATCGAGTGCAGTTGCTCCCAGGAGGTGACACGGCTTACTCGTGAGTTGCTGGAGGTTAAGGAAGTTCTTTTCGCTATGGTTCCACTTAAAGCACCTGGAATAGGTACTCTCCCTCCTTCAGCTAGAAAGTAAGGAAATAGAAAGAAGTGCAGAAAAGGGTCAAAGGCGATTGTTAGCATCGAATAGAGCCTCAACGAGAAAGTGGGAGTTCTTCGTCAAGGGAGTTTATTGACCGTGTCAACGCCACGTTGAGCAGTGGGGCAAAGCATTATTGACAAGCAGAGCTTCCTTGGGATGGTTTTCCTGCCCATAGATAGTCAGACCAATCCTTCTTTCCACGTTTTAGGGAGGAGACGGACGTCGACCCAACCTTATGAGTATTCGGCCTATAACAGTTCGGATAAACAGTCATTCATTTTTTTGTTGTTATAGGATTCCAAAAGATGATCTAGAATGAGAAATTTTGAATATTGTATTCTGATGAAATAGGAAATAAAAACTGAAAATTATTTTTTCTGATTTTTTATTTCATATTTTCGTATCATCCGTTTTAAAAACAAAACATTTTTATTTCGTCAACGAGTGAAACTGTAACAGAAAAACAGAAATATAATGGATACCAAACAGATCCTTAACAATTAAAACCAAAAGCATGTAAACTTCTGGGAAAAAATCAAAACACAACACAAAAAAGCATGGAATTTTTACAACAAAACCATCATAATCTTAAACAATTTATAAAAAAAATCAGGTCAAATCTTTATAAATATAATTTAACAACTCAAATTATCTATCATATTATAATTCACCTATTTCCGTCAATTCTCTGTGAAAAAAACTAACGGGACAAACTTAAAATGACTTTATATTCTCTGTTTATGGGCTCTAGTAAACTATCATATCAGGATAAGCGAGACAACAGAATCCATCAATCGCCTCAAAATGATCTGCCAGAGCTCGGTTTCGTTTCCCCCGATCGTCGAGATCAAGACGCGGCTCTGTGTTGTCGGAATGTTTATGCGATGCTCGGTGAATTGTACGGAATCGACATTAACCACGTCAGATCGCTCCTCGAACGAACGGTGAGTTGTAATCTTTTCTGTTGGGTTTTTAGGAAGAATTTGACAGAAATGGGTGAATTGTAATACGATAGATAATTTGAGTTGTCAATTTATTTATAATTAAGATTATAGGTGAATTTTTTTTTTTGTAAAAATCTCAAAGATTTAAGTCGTCAATTTATAATTGTAAAGATTTGAGTTGATTTTATATACATAGTTAAAATTATCGATCATTTTTTTATATAAAAACCCCAAAAGCACAATAAAAATCAAAATGTTATACAGTAGAACAAGTACATAATTATAAAAATAAATAATGGTTTTTTTAAAAAGGAAATCTCTAATGGCTTTTGTTTGATTGGAGCTGAACTGGCCTGAGTGGCCTAGCGATGTTCCTGGAAAAAGTATAGTGGCAAACAGAGGGAAACAGCCAACTGCAAAGCTTCAACGAAAGGTGTTAGCCAAAACAAGACAAGCAACCCGTACGATTGCGCCTTTAAAGTGGTGTGTGTGACATCTTTAAGGCACATAGTATACGCAACGAAGATCAGGTCTCCTTTTCTCCATCATTTATCTCATGATTTTCTTCTGGGAGTATCAATTAATGAAACCATGAAATGTGATCACCGCAACATATCACACATATAGCACCGGTGCAAAACGCTCCAGAAAAGGTCTATACACCACAACAAATTTTCTGACTGTGCGAGAAATTTTCTGACTGCAAATAACAATAACGTGTTATTTGTCACAATAAGAGCAAGATCAACCGCAAAGTTTCAATATCCTTTCTCGTAAATGAGATAGAAATAATTCTGCATGCATGGAGCTAGCTACTTTGATTAGTAGCCTGCATGTTACATAAATGTGATTGCATCCTATACGAGACAAGGAACACAGGACTATTGTTCTTCTAAGCATTCTCAGAGCTGAGGGTGGGTGAGTCCCCAAAAACTATGAGAATAAGTTCCATGTTTGTAGCAGCATACAAAAAGGGACATGTATGCACATAGCTAGGAGTATGGAGTATATCATTCTATAGAATATGTGTCATATGCCTTTTGAGATCTGGACAACAATGGTTTTCTCTGCTGTGTCACTTTTCTGTGTCTCTGCTGATCACAACACACTGGTCAATGTTGCAACCAGCAGCTGCATCAGCTGCGGCATCATTATATTGCAAGTAACTGATGATGAGAGAGCTCTGCTTTGTGCTCTAGCTACCTTCTTGTACGAATCTAAGTCAAAGGCTGAAGGACCATAGAGTCACTGTCATCCTGGTATTGGTCTTTTTTATTACTGGTTTGGATAAGTTACTAGTATGAGGTCGGTTTACTCATTGTAATGAGCGAGAGAACATCGTCTGTAAACCTCTATTTGTAATGTGATCGTCAACAGGGTCTTTGATGGTCGTGAGTTTTTCTCTATGGTATTTGAATTTCATACCCGAAGATACTCTAATTTAACATCTTACTATGGCTACTTCATAACTTTTTCTTTTGCGCTCTATACGGTTCAGGAAACAAAAACTTGTAATCGGTGACACCTATGGTAAGTTGGTTACATGTCTTTATCCAAGCTTGAAAAAAATGATGGCAAACACAATGCAAGGCATGCCAAAGAGGGAGACAGAAGCATGAGAGAGCCCCTGAGTTATGTCTTCAGTTTTGACCCCTATTACCTATAAATAGCTTCTTGTATTTTCTCATAGAAGTTGGCTGCAAAGCAGCTTGGTAGCTCTCTGGACACATTACCAAAAATGAAACCACCTCAAACATTGCCTAGCCTGCATATATGCCCTCCTATAAACAAGAAAAAGTTACTGCGCTTCGACCTCATTGATCCCTCTCTTTTAATGTCACCATTTTGACTCGTACTTCTACTTTTTGAAATGGAAAGATACACCAGGATACAGCATTTGAATCATGATTCATGGATGATCATGAGCTAATCGATTAGTTTGAAATTAGTACTCATGAAGATATGAGTAATGTTGTGGAAATGGTGATCTTGTTGGTAAAATAGTCACCATATTAACATTTACATACGTTGTATCCGACATCATATGTTTTAAACAAATTCGATTTTTATTTTAATTATATAACAAAATTATGTAATCAATTCTAGATTGAAATTACATCATTCAAATTTTTATTAGTATTTTATGTTAATTTTACAAGATAATTTTGATCATTTCATATGAGTTAAAGTTTACATCTTAAACCATATTGGATTAAACAGTTTTTGTTTTTTTTTTTGGTGTTTTGGGAATAATTTTTTCTACAAATACAGTTCTTCAATATTTATTCGGAATCAAGAAAGCTTGGCTTCGTAGCGGTTCCTTTTAAAAGCATACAACCGCTTATCAAGAAAGATTAGCCAAAGATATCACATGCACTGAGAAGAGAGGAGGAGATTACGGGATTTGATAACTGACAATGAAAACCCCAATTAGCCATTGGAAAGACTTGACATTGACATCAACTGGCTGACACCAAGCAACTGACGTAATTAGTTGATCATCACCCTCATATTAGTAGTTTCACAGTGACGCAAGTAATCAACCCAGTTAAGTTAATCTCCATCATTACACAAAGTCTGAATGGATAAGACAACCTAATTAACCTATCTAACCTGTCCGAATTATTAATCCACCAACAAACAAACAAACAAACAAACAAATGATGAAACCTTGACTACTAATCCCTAACTAAATTAACCCATGTAATTAATTGAAACAAGAAAGCAAAAAGGAAGCTAGATGGGTGCCATTGATGGCAAGTTCAGAGGCAGCAGCAGATATTGGCGAAGCATGCGGGGATCGGAGCTTGAACCCATACATATCCATCCTTGATGCCTGTGATACTTGCCTGCACCCAATTCAATGCATCTTCCCAAATACTGCTAAACCTAAACTAAACCTACTATGGAGAGAGACAGACAGCCAACATTGATCATGTTCAGGTAAAGTTAAACACCAAACTATAGTTATTAAATTAATCAAACCTATAGTATTTGCTCGAGTCTGATGTTGCTGTTAAGTCGCCGCCCATTGAACTAACTCTCTTTTCAGATGCCTGATCCAACCCTTTGAAACCCGTCGTTTTGGTGCTGGTGGTCGTCGTCGTCGTCGCAGCTGTCGCTGTCGAGGGTGATATGATCCCTGCTGTCTCTCCTGCAACTACTGTCAGGGGCAGTGATGGTACTGGTCGCACTGGAGGATGAATCCCGGCCGTCCACGTGGAGGGTTGAAATAATAGTTTGGCGGAGGGCGACGATGGGGAGTGGGTTTGGGGAGTTGTTTGGGGAGCCGTCTCTGGGAGGGGAGAAGACGACGGGAAGGTATTCCTCCGTCTCGCACGCGAACTTCGAGTTCTTGAAATGCTCCTTCAGCGTTTCCAATCCCTGCCACCATTAACACTGAATTTTAATCTTCCCATATAACTTCACACGAATATCAAAACTCGAAAAACATGTGCTTTGCGAAACACAAGCGTTCGAGTTACCTATTGGAAGATCAGCGGTTTCCTTCATGGTAATACGCAAAACAAATAAAATGACTTATTGTAACAAAAAACACAAATATTATTTCAATGACTCGATTCATATATAACAGAATTCACGATTGTCAATAGTTGACATGTGTTTTACACTGTTTTTTTTTTTCTTTTTTCTATTAAACGATACTCTGAACATCATCCAAAAGACATGAATTAATCATCATATGATATAGGCCAAAATTTAACGCCCCAAATACACGCATATTTACATCACATATATTGCGGGACAAAGAGAAACAAAAATTTCTCGAGGAAACAAAAATTTTACACGGGTGATGATGACCTATAAAAATATAACCAGCGATTGTTACTTATCAATCGTATGCTAAGTATCGTAGAAAAAAAAAAAATGAAACATATTGAATAGAGCAAGCATAACACTAGAGGTATGAATATTAATTAATGAACAGATTTCTAGATTAAGTTAATTCGGAGTAATTAATTAGGTTTACCTGGAGCCTGGCGTAGGTGACCTCACAAATCTTCCGGGAGTTGAAGACCTCCCAATGCTGCTTATGGAATGCCTTGTACAGCCTCAGCGTTCCCTCCGGCGACGTCATGTTCACGAACCCATATCCCACGTTGCACTTGTTGCTTCAAAAATTAATTTATTCATTTCAATCTCATTATTATGTTAACTGCCAATCATGCATGAACACTAATCATGCATGTTGCAAAACTAATCGTAGAACAAAATTAACTGAAACCAAAGCAAAATGGAAAATGATGGGAAAAAATTACTCACTTGAAATCAATGGGGAGGTAGACGAAATCGTAGGAGGACAAAGGCTGATCCACCTCGCCGCCGGCAGCAATGATCTGCTCGTTGCAGTGTATACAGTGGTTGTCCAGCATGTTCAACAGCAACTTCTGGCTGCATCACCCAACCATAAAAAATACAAAGCCCAAAATCATCACCATAAGAAATACAGTAATCCAAAATCTCTTAATAAAAACAGATCCAAAATCACACAAAACACCCAAAACAAAAGAATATCCATGCCCAGATGATTACTCAAAAAGCATTAAAAAGGATGAAATGAGATTTGGAAATGGGAAAAACGGACCTGTACTTGTTGGGTATATTTTTGATCATGACAGTGGTCCTGGTATCCCTGCTGCAGCTGCTGCTTGAGCTTGATCCCACCACAATTGCTTCCTCTTTTATCAAGAACCGAGGATCGAAATTTCTCCTCCCCTTCGCCTGCCTCCTTTCACCACCCCTGGCCGTCACCGGCACCCGCCGCTTCTCCTCCCCTCGCTCCTCCACCTCCTCCTCATCCTTCTCATGCATTGACGAACTTGCGGGACAGCTAGACCCATAACTCGACCACCTACTCCCCGTCGTTGACCCATTTCCCGGCGGTTTCTTCATTGTTGTACGTTCGCTGCTCTCGCCCTCCTCCCTCGGATCCCTCATCGTTAACCTACCCATTTCTCGCTCCACATTCGACGTCTCATTAGTACTAGGGCTCCTCCTAGGGCCCGAGAACCAACCCTTAACCCTAGGGCCAAAGTCCGACGCCATCTGACGTGGAAACCTCTTGAGAAAACACGACGGCGGCCGAGACGTTGGTGGGGACTGCGGTGGGGGCCTTCGGTTCATAGCTCGACTTGCTGACGAGGGATAATGATGGTTTTGATCGTGGTGTTGTTGCTGATGATGATAACTCGAGGAGAATCTCTTGACATGTCCACCTGGTCGACTGAACTCGATCATGATCGTCTTCCCATTAATCTCTTTCCCGTTCAATGCGGCCAACGCCTTAGCAGCGTCCCTCACGTCGTAGAACTCAACAAACCTCTGGTGTCGTTTCATCGGCGTATCCCTCCATTCCTTCACCGGCCCTACAACAACAATAACACGATTGGCAAACAACGTACGATCAAACAATCGATCACAACAACAAGAAGACGCGTCGCTAGTACTATACCATATGGATCGAACATATCCCTAAGCAAAGACATCGACACATTCGAATCCAAATTAAACACAACAAGCGTTCCCTGATTACACCCGTCCGGAAACCGATTTACACCGGGGATCATAAACTGCGCCCACACAGCCCGCCCCGCCACCAACCCCGCCGCAGCCGGCGGCAACGGAGCCATATTCCCAACACAACCAAACCCACCAACATCGATCCCATTAACCATCAGAGCCGTATAATGCTCCCTCAACCTATGCTGGTGCTGCATGTGTTGGTCCCTCATCTCAACCAAAGCAGCATGTGCCGCCCTCAGATCGTAAAAATGGACCGTCACGATCCCTTCCCTAACCCTCTCCATCTCCACCGCCCTCACATCGCCGAATATCTCCAAATCTCTCCTCCCCGCCGACTCCGACAAGTCCGTGGGGACGGAGCTTAACAGAAGAGTCCTTGTCGGGGAAGAGGACGGCGGAGGAAGCGGGGGCGGGACCGGAGGCTGGTTCGGGACTGGAGCGTATGTTGTTGGTGGATATGGTGGTTGCGGCGGCGGCGGCGGCGGTGGTGGTGGAGGGAAAGGGTAGTAGATGTGGTGAGGGAAAGGGAGGAAGTGGTGGTGGGGTGAAGGGAGGAATTCTTGGGCGTATGGGTCCAGGGTGGCCGGGAAAGGGAAGAAACCACCGGATTCCGCCATGGGCGGCGGCGGTGGTGAGGAGAAGGAGGGGAGAGGAGGAGACAGGGTGGGTTTTGGTGCTTTTGTGACCGGGTGAGAGTGACTTTTTTTCTCCGTATCCTGTCTGCTCTCTCTGTCCTCTCATTAATATATTGCCCTTTTTGTAAGATTATAGAATGAGGTAAAGGATTATGTATTTTGGATTGATAAAAGTGGTGTTGTTATCGGACATGAAGTTAGGGATGTAACGGGGGATATGTCTTTGTTCGATTGATAGGCTTTTGAGTGTAACTGATCGTGTGTCTTTACTGTTGTAAGTTTAATTCATGGACTAATGGATCGATTTGATTATTTTGATTGTTGATTTGTAGACTCTCGACGTAATGAATGTATCTATATGTTGGTGTTGGATTCTGTACTTACAGATGTAGCTTGTGACTCTTTTTCGTTAGACTTTTTTCCTCACTTATGAATGCAACAGATGCATCGTGTTTGTTAGACTTGAGGACTTACAAACGTAACAGATGTGTCTTATTAGTTGCGTTTCTGGAGTTGAGGTTATTATGGATGTTGCAAAATGATGATCTTGTTTAAAAAGGGCGATAAAATGCACGAGGTATAAAGGGGAAATCAAAGGTTGTATGGGAAATTGCATAAGAGTAGTGGGTTTCGGTTGTAGTGATTTCAATTGGAACATATATTTAAGAGTAAATAACATGCCAAAAACAAATGTTAATTGTATGAGAAATACTCAATGGATAATGATCCATAAACGAAAGTTGGTTTGTTGTCTGTTTAATTGTTTCGTTAAAAAAAATCGTTTAAAAGTGAGCTCTTTGGTATAAAAATTTCTACTGTTAAGGATATTTGATGGACATACCCGCGTCACCAAAATCGTTTAATTTGTTGTCTATTCCATTAAATATTTCAGTGTGTGGGCTTTGTATTTGCTCGCAGGCAGGCAACTGATCTGATGCGGCTTTCCTTTTTCTGCTCCCATCCACGTTCTCGCCGTGTACCAGTATGGTTTTAACACTGTATTGTGTAAGAAGTAATCGACACTATCCTTCAATTAAAAATTCGAATTGATGATAAAAATTTCTATTAATTTATATTATTTTTTTTAAAATAATTATATCATTTTATTATTTTAATTCGTCTCAAAATATTTATAATGTTTTGTTTATAAAATATTATGTGATTAAGAATTAAAAAATATAGAGAGAAAGATTATGTGATTGAAAATTGAAGTTGAGAGAAAAAAAAATAAATCTAAATTTACGTGCATAAAATACACATAATAATTATAATGGGATGGACACTCCTCGAAGGGCCCATTGAGACATATCGTGTATAGGTGACAATAAATGAGGATAGAAACTTGTAACTTTTTATCACGGCATGCTTGAACATAAACTACACTCCGTACAAATTACACATTTGAAAATCTAAATTTTTTTATAGACTCCACTTTGAAGTTTGACCATGTATTTCTATCTCACTGTATCTTCTTCTCCTTTAAGCAGAAAGGAGACAGGATGCGAAGAACACTCATTATAAAAATGGGGGCTGTGGTGGACCAAGCAATGCAGCAAAGCTGATCAGTTCGCTGATTCCCCCTTTTATTTATTGCTTCCTATCCTTGTTGCAAGAGAATGTTCCATGGAAGAACTCTTTGCTTCTGTGGTTTACGTCCCCGCCCCGACCAACCAAATTCAATTTTCTGTTTTCTTAAATCACTTATGGACAAGTTTCTGCATGACCAAAGTTTCCTACAAATTACACACTCGGGCCATACACGGATGAGATATGACAAAGATAAATAATAATTTTTTTTAAAACCTTCGTTATTGGTAAGAAAACAATCTCTTCTCATCAATATCATAAGTTATCTAAATTTTATAATTAAGAGAACTGATCTGAATTGATCAAATATAGACCGTGAGAAAAGACATGAGATACGCAATCTTATTCATTCGAATATCTTGTTACAACACAACAAAGAAATATGTCCGAATACATTGAGGAGATGTCAAGATCTCTGATCATATGTTCAAAGAAAAGATTGCTTAGAACTGAAGTAATACACGGAACTCTCCGAAATAGTCAATGCACATGAGCCAAAGAATCCTATGCTTGTGGATTGCTTGACTTCATGGATATAAATTTGTTGCCAGCGAAAGAACAAAAAGAACTAAAGGTCCATTTTGTTCTAGCATTCTTGTATGAATTATAAGAAGCATGGTTGGACCACCTTATACTTTTCCATATCAATATTATCATCATCACATATGAACATAATGAAAGAAAACAATGAATATGTATTAATTATGTTTGGGAAAAATATAGCAAAAAGGACGAGTACCTTTCCTTGACCTGTTTGCCGTGGCAAATCATGTCTAACAAAGCCAGGGATGATGCGAGCTAGGACTACAAATCACATGTTAAAGATCCAGAAAAGGGTTCGAATCAAAGTGTAGTCGTTCAACCAGCACCAAAATGACCACCTTTCAGTTCTTCCCTGGCCGATTAGTTCGATCGAGAATTACCACTTTTTCGTCGTGAATGCATTAAAATCGAACAAATTTGAGCACTCGGGTGCAATTTTGATGATCGGGAATTGTTACGAATAACAATTCGACACAAAATACGGAAACAACGAAATAATAAATCAGCCAATAGAAGAAATCAGCGAGAAAATTAAACGACACCAGATTTACGTGGAAAAACGTTCAAGGGGAATAAAAAACCCACGGAGAACGAAAATTCACTATCAAAACGTAGTTCACAGTGTTTCCTGAACCTGATCGCACAATCTCACTTTATGTGCACTCAAAAGCCTCTAAAGATCAACAAAATATCGTCCCTACCGTTCTAGAATCGTCGATCAACAATATAACCCTAAAAACAAACTATTTATACGGTCCGTAAATAAAACAGGCCTAAAGGCCGTCGCGTCCGCGACCATATCACCGTCGCGCCCGCGACCCTTGTCAAAGTCACCTGTGGTGTTCGTTTGCGTCTGATGTTCTTTAAAACTCCGGATACTCAAAGCAACATCAACAATCTCTACCTTGACTTGAGTAGACGCACCACAACCAGTGAATCCAACTAACACCTGACACGTCTTTGCATCCCTTATTCGTACGGAGTGATGCACCACCACATCATTCAACAAGAAATGACATGAATCAAGTCCAAACACCGCTTGAACTTGAACTTTGTGACTCCCTTGGTTAGCATATCCGTTGCGTTGTCCTTTGTGTGAACCTTTCATAAATCCACGTCTTTAGAATCCATCTATTCTCGAATCTTGTGAAACCTCATATCAATATGCTTTGTCCGAGTATGATAAACCTGATTCTTGACCAAATAGATTGCACTCTGATTGTCACAAAACACGCAGACACCATTTTCCTTCTTGAAACCAAGTTCCTGCATTATATTCCTACACTATAATGACTTGGACATGTAAACATATTCTAATTTCTCCCACATCTTCGTCGGTGAGACCTCGTTCAGAACATGATACTTCATCTGTAGCGCCAGACTCAATCTGATGGTACCTGCTGTCTTTGTTTCTAGTTCATCCCAGTCACCCTGACTCATATCTGTCGACTTGATTCCTTTCAGAGTCTTAAATAGTCCTTGCTGCACAAGAACATCATTGATCGTACTCTAACAGATGCTGAAGTTATTTTTCCCATCAAACGGTTCAATCTTAAACTTAGTCGTATTCACCATTGTCTCAAAACAGCAGGCACAGCACAACAGAGAATCTAGCTTTTGAACCTTTCAAACCAACTAGAAAATCAGAATAGAAGAATTGAATCTAAAACCCTATATCCATGATTCTTAACCTTGTCAACCTGTGCTTTGATACCACTTGTTGCGAATAAACACCCGAGACAAAATACGAAAATAACGAAATAATAAATCAACAAGTAGAAGAAATCAACGAGGAAATTAAACGACATCAGATTTACGTGGGAAAAACCCTCAAGGGGGAGAAAAAATCCACGAAAAATGAAAATCCACTATCAAAACGTAGTTTACAGCGTTTTCTGAATCTGATCGCTCAATCTCACTTTGTGTGCACTCAAAAGCCTTTAGAGATCAGCAAAATATTGTCTCTGCCGCTCTAGAATCGTTGACCAACAATAGAATCCTAAAAACAAGGTATTTATAGGGTCCGCAAACAAAACAGGCCTGAAGACCGTCGCGTCCGCGACCCTGGCCAAAGTCACTTGTGCTATTCGTTTGCGTGTCTGATGCTCCTTAAAGTTTCGGATACTCAAAGCAATATCAACAGGAATCAAATGATGGAACTCTGAACAACTTGAAATAAGCATAATACAATAGGCAGTTGTTTCCGGCATACATGCACCTGAAACATTGTAAACTCCAAAGACTAGCGACATCTTATTTTTAAGGTATAGAAACATCATAGCATGGGTCACGTAGTAAGACGCGCAACTCTACGACCAAGAATGTCGATATGATAAAGAAATGATTTAGGTAAATTCATTAAGCACAAGACAATGGTAATCTCACTTTTATGCTTTCCATGATATATATTCTCAGTTGGCACCAACAGACAAAGCCCTAGACAAGGGAATGTAAAAGAGAGTCAAGAGACCCAGACAAGACCACGAACAAGGGCTATAAAGTTTTCACTTAGACACCATACTCTCTCTCTAGATCAGGGGAAAAAGAGATACATTCACAAATTTCATTAAACTTATGCTTTTTATACTGTCAAACTAGAAAAGAAAGAAGGTACCTTAGAAAGGTGTAAAACACATAGTTGACAGTTGCGCGGCCGAAAGGAGAGATTCAATTAAGCCCGAGCTTAAGTTCTTGAGTTGAACCGGTAGTTCATGAGTCGAACTGGTATCTTGCCAAAACGTTCGCCATTCACATCCAATCTACGATTCCGGCAGCATTTGCTAGTCTCAGCTGGCCGTCCCCTCTCCTGTATGTTTCGGCTGTATACATATCAACAATGTAGAACACATAGATGCTCATAATCGTTTCCCTAATCTATCTGTAATGAACCCAGATGTCTGCTATCAACCAGATGAACACACGAATCAGCCCGAGTTGTCGGGTTTTACAGTCACAAAACTATTATAAAATGGGTTTAGTTCAGATTAGAAGGTCATCGTGTCAAGTCCATGAGATTACCACCGAGCGGAGAAGACGAGGAGAAAAGGAGATAAAAAGGCACACATTATTAAAAACTGAAAGCACTAACATATCAGACAGGTTCAAAGACCCCACATTTTGCATCAATCATTCGTGAATCTTTGTTTTGGATATGCTGACAAAAGGTTCTTTGAATCATCTTGTAACTGGACAATGCCTTCCAGCATCAACCCCCCTCTGACCCCCTTTGCTTGCCCTGAAAAAGGCCTAGTCACATGCCATTTGGGTTGGCACTTGTACTACAGATTCCGCTTCTGGCGAGACCACGGCGATGATCTGATCGAACCCATAAACCCCAATATAATGCTGATCGTCGACAGGGTGGAAATCACAGTCCACCTTCAAGTTCTCGGCAATGGAGGATCTGCCTATATTTAGATACAAAGGTCATACTTAGGGTGTAGTAGACGATGAACAGAAAGGAAGCAAATTGCAGACCAAAATGGATTACGTAGCGTTTTCGCAGGTAGCTGTGCGTGGTAGATGATAAACAGAAAGGAAGCAAATTGTAGACCAAAATGGCTTACTCACCATTTTCGTGGGTAGCTGGATGAATGTTGCGTGAGTCACCGGCGAGTATCAGTTTATAGCGAACTAAAATCAGACTTGTACCTCTGAGCTAATCCGAACATACCAAGTGTGCCTCAGGTATGAAGCATGACAATTTTTCTTCCCTCTTTGCCTTCCTTCTGGCAAAGAAGCATTGCCTGCTCCCATGCGGCCAAAGTATAAACTGGATCAACTGATATACCTGTCTGGGTTGCGATTTGTTGGCACGCCTTCACTTCTCCACCCAACACTTTACCAAATCTGAACAGAAAAACCTCTTAGAAACAACAATCTCCTTCCTACTCACACTATGGGCTATTATTTCAAACAATTCGGAAATATAGCTTTCACATGTAGGGAATATTCTCATTATAGACGAAAATGAAGAGAAGATAATGTCAGTAGCCATATTTGCCAGAATGTAATTTTCCAGATGATATGAATGTTACATGGGATTTCATTAACTCACTTTCTTGGTTTGATACGATCAGTCCAGCTGATAAGTTCATCAGTTGATCCATTCAAGGTGAGCTCCAGGGGGTTAAAACCACCGAAGCATTTGAAATCAGAAATTAACAAGAGTCACTGCAGCTACCTTCCACGGAAGACTGAATCGAGATGAAAACGTGAACAGCTATCCAAGTCAAGCGTAACAAATTATGAGCTCAACAATTTAACTGTCCAACAAATAGTGGAGTATAAGACAGGAGTGGAGAAAAAACCATACCCAAGGCACAGAGCTCCAAGTCCCAAACCAACAGCAGTCGTGCCAGTACCAGCATCAACAACAAAAGTGCAGGGTCTGTCTCCAAGTAAGTGACTCTGAGACTGGTAGTGAACAAGGCGAATTGCACCTGTGTAAGACAACGAGCATTACCGATTCCCTTCGTAGATATTTGCTCATTCTTTCATAAAGCAAAGAATAACTCGGAAAGGACGACAAGCATATAACTGTTGATGCTATGTTAGAAATACCAGACGAGGAAATCCCAGGTGGAGAAGCCTTGCCTTTGGTGCCTAGTCTATAGCTCCTGAGCTAAAGATCGTGAAGATTATAATGTCAACTCATGCATAAGCCTCTCATACTTGAGCATATGCCTCATCGGATGAAGGAAATCAAAAAATAAAGATATTATAAGGTTGCTACTTCTTAAATGCTACACACCAATAAAAGAAAACGGAAGCTCCATCATATTTTATTGCTCCGCCAGTGATAGCAGCCACATATGACTCGTATAAGACACTGTTAAAGCAGCAGTCACCCATCAACTAGCTAAAGAGGTCAATGCATTTATCAAGCAGGGTTGTGACCGATCAGATGAAACCAAAGCTAGTATAAAATATTTACTAATACAAGAGCAAATGTCTAGCACAAACCACTTAGAGCACAGGACAATGAATACAAAACAATGTATTTAAGGTTAAAACACTTTAACTCCATAGGACATGGATGACCATGGTTCTGATGAACTATGCATTTTCCTGGTTAGCATATAGAGCTCTGAGCAGACAAACTTCAGGTTCTAGGTAGAACTCAGGTCTATTTGGAGACATATTTGTTGAGAATCTAAGACATGAGGGTTACATGAAAGCTTCATACGACATAACGACACAAACTCCATATGTAAGAGGATCACTTAGCAGTTAGCCGAAAGGTAAAACAAAGTCTACTACTAAGATGGATAAATACCTATTCAACATGAATGGTAATATTACCATCTTACCCAGCAATGCAACGGCATCTCCTGCACCTTCATTGACAATTACGACTTTCCGACGATGATTTCCAGAAATTCTTTCAGGTTCTGTACGCGCTGGCTCATTGGTCGGAAAAGCTGAACAACTAAGATCTTTGAACCACAAGACAGAACCATTTGCTCCGGCCACCTCATTTGCATGCCGTATGAGCATTTCTTCTCTCTTTGCGTATAGAGACCTTGGCACATACACCACATTACCATACATTTTGGATACAAGATTGTAACCAGTCAAGATCTCCGGCTCTTCACCTCGAAGAAGTAAATGTGAGGTGATTGCTCTTTCTGCACATGAAACAGCTGCATAGGGACTCAAGTTAGCCTTCCGAACCTCAACGTTCAATCATCTTTTGCTTCATCTAAGAGATAAGCAGTAGATGAGAATGTAAGAACAAAAAATTCAAAGGATGCATACCTACCAACAGAAGCTGCATGCGCACTTTGGCAGCCTCCACATGTAACCTATATAAAAAAAATAAACAGCTTGATGAACTCTCCCAAATTGTCTAATGACAGTAGTATTAAGGTTCCTAGGGAATATTACTAGCACAACACGGATGATCGAGCAAGATCTTCAGAAAGGGAAGTCAGGAACCGCCGGATCAGAAAGCCATCCAACAAGATTACACTCAACACATTTAACAGCCTTGATTTCCACTGTTAGTGCAGTTGAAGTGGATGATATAATACACTAAACCAAGCAGAACGTTTGTTAATCCAGAATATGACACAAGAGACTGGCATTAGGAAATTTCATAAACTAGCACATCAAATTCACAGTACATGGGATCACCTCTGACCTAACATCATTGAAATGATCCGTTGCGATACATGAATTTGAAAAGGGCAGAACCTCACCACATCAGTTCCTGAGTTATCTTCAACAAGAGGAAGAAGTGCATCTAGTTTTCGGGCTTTGTTCCCATTTACAAGTGGATGCAGCAAGTCATCTCTTACAATGTAAAATGAAGCATCTTTGGAGCTCGGTTCTTTGAGATCGCCGCCTAAGTTTGGGTTGGTATTTATTGAAAAATGGATGTCACCGAAATATCCCTTGCCAAATTGTCTCTGTCCCTTTGAGAATGTTATTTGGTGGATTTTGGTGTCTGGCTTTTCCAGCATCCATCTTCTATTCAGCAGCTTTAAAACAAATTCTTCTTGAAGGAGTTGCAAATTAGAATTACCCTAAAGCACAGTTCCAAAGGAATTTAAGATGACTTTGTCAATATTAAATCATGCATTTGAGTAGATACACATCGCAGGGATGCAGTGCAGGAGCACACCAACATTTGTATAGGTAAGAGAGAGCATAAAAGTATGACCACATAGAACACAAGATTCCAAGTTGGACGAGGTGAGCACAAAGCTGAGCCATCACATAAGTGAACAAGGCACGCACAAGTAAGATACGAATGTTATGGAGTGGGAATGACCTTGCTTTTGATGGCTCCAATAGTTGGACTCCTTGGCATTAGCCGAAGCTTCATAATCTGTGGCTCCAAGAGGTGACACTATACGAATGTTATGGAGTGGGAATGACCTTGCTTTTGATGGCTCCAATAGTTGGACTCCTTGGCATTAGCCGAAGCTTCATAATCTGTGGCTCCAAGAGGTGACACTCCTTGATGAAAGAGATTTTCTCACATTGAGTAAGCTCTTAATCCATTGCATCACTGCAGAAATTTTTCAAGGCAACTCAGTAACACTTATAGACAAATGCATCACATGGGCCAAAGGGACTCATTAACAAGAAAGAAGCATATGAGGCAACAAAAAGTTCAGAAAAATGCAGAACAGCTTGATATGATCTATCTTAAGTAATCAAGCTATTAGGTATTCTCCTGGCAGAGTTATCCTTTTACAACACGAACAACAAAACAAAGCCTTTTCTCACTGAATTGTCATGATATTTCCACGAACATTTTTTCTCTAGCACATGAAATGTTTTGGTTATGCTAAGTTGACTCTGTCAATCTGTCACCTTTTTCTTTAAATCAAATTGAAATGAGCAGAATAGAACCGAGATTCTTGGAGAAGACATACAACTCCTGGATTTGATGTTGCCATTACTGTATTCAGTGTCATGGACCTAATGCAATCTGATAGACACAGTTCAACTAAAAACACGTAAATAATCACACAATACCATCAAGAGGCAACGAGCAATTCATATGAAAACCAAACCCATCGAATTCCAATAAGCAACGACATCCTATCAGAATAGTTAACCCTATTCAACACTCCTCCAAAAATTGTCCTCCCCTATCCTCTCAATCATCCCTCGCTCGCCAGTTCCACAGATCAGACCCTCAAATTGATACAATCCTTAACATCATTCAATCCCAAGTACCATTCCTTTTTCCCTGGAAACTAACTGACAGTTCACAGAGAGAAATATTCACCATCGCACACCATTTAACTAACTAAGCAATTCACAAAGCCCTACAAGAACAAGCACACCAACAAACAACCCTCAACAAAATGATTGACCAAGAAAACAAGAACCCTTTTTGCCATAGCATCATGGATCACTATGGCCAACAATGAATGGATTCACCAATTGGGTCAGCCTAATTAATCATGCAATGAAAAATACGTTTCATCAATCACCAAATTTAAATCCCTAAATGATGAAGAAGCAATTCACTTGGAAAACCAGAAATTGTGGACGATTTGGGTCTCTGGTGAGTTCCAATTTGCAACCAAATCCGCAAAATTAGAGGGAATTTCACGATAACAGAGAATTGTGAAGAAACGGAAAGCAAAAGATTCCATCTTTTGAAGAAAAAGAGGATAATAGAGAACTCTACCGGTGAGAGCTCGTGGCATGGACTCACTCAAGTACACTGAAATCGTTGTGATTCAGAACCCCAGTTTTTGCCATGCGTGTAGGGATTAATTTTGAAGAAGGAAAATGTATCGGTGTTGTAAGAAATGCATCCATGGTGAAGAATGAGGTTAAGGAAATCGAAACTCGGAAAAAAGGTTCCAATATCATTTGGTACTCTAATCTCCGCACAAAAACTTCGCACCACTGTGAGACCAAAAGATTTCATCAACATTCGAGAAGCTACAGATGATGTCCACCCCATTATATCCCTCTCAGTCACCCTGTTTTTCTCCAATATGCAACTCATGTAACTTTAAATTTTCTACCCAAGAGTAGCTACAGCAACCGTTCGTCATTTTCGATAGCTGAACAAATCGGATGAGTAAAGCTCAGAGGCCATACGCGCACCTTCGATATGTTTTGTATCCTATCGCACTGTTATATACATTCGCTAATTTTGCCCACCTGTGACCCCTGATAGCCTACAACAAAGAAAGTAGAGCTAATACCGAAGAGAATGCAGGACACAACTGCATCGCTTAATCTCTAGGAATACACGATGGCAAATCATTCTTCTGTCCAAATATATCAGGGATCCCGTCCCATTTCTTTTTCTCCCTTGCTTCCCAATAACCACCAATATACCGGTAACAGCCATCCTCGTCCTTCTGGAACCACCTCGGCTCCCACCCACTTTCTTGCATCTTCCGTGCCTGCAACACATGATACAGATGTCAACACAATGTCTACAGAAACTTGTACAACTGCAGGTGCAAGATCACGGCATCAAAGTGAATCTACACCAGGAGAAGCACACCAGCATTGCAATTCATTATACTTATAACTGCCAAGGGATATTAACCTGGCGTTGTGATTGTTCCAGTCGAAGTTTCTCTGCATTTGCTAGCTCATAGGCCCCATTCTCTAAATGCCTCTGATCGGGCCTAAGCCTTGAGTCTGTTGGCGGCAGCTTCTCCCTCAGCCCTGGTGTGAGTTCATTCAAAGATATGGCGAACTGTGAGAGGTTGTACCTCGTCTTTGTCGGAGTTCTGTCTCTTTCCCACAGCAAGATGGCCTCTGTCATTGGATCGTAGCCCTTCGGCTTTGTGGTAGGATCCCCTAAAACATAATACATTGCTTCGTCCCACTTTCCAAGCAGAATTGCCATCTTTTCTCCCGTTCTATTGTCTTGCACAAATCCATGGACCTGCAAACCAAGTAAGTTAAAAAAAAGAGACGCGTCTATTTGTAAAATGTGCTACACCGTTTAGTTAATGATACCTGATGAGGATTACGGTCTATGATAGACTGCTCTTTGAATTTGAGCTTGCAGGAATAGTTTTCACTGCCCTTGATGCGCATCGTACCATAATGATCGCAATATATTTTCCCTAAAATTATGTTGTATATGGATGTTGTCACCTTGCTCCACTGGAATGTTTCACCGTCTTCAAACTGAAGAGTGAGGACGCCAACAGGATCGAGTTGAATAGACCGTCCCCAGAATTTACCCTTGAGGTTAGAATCACCCCAGAATCTCCACCTTCTCCCCTCGCAATGACAGGCAACTACCATAGGGTGGTGACTGACCTGGATAAAAAGCTTTTAGTCAGATAACTGAGCTTCTCCATATTATAAAAATATTAATGCGACGAGATGTAGAAAAGAGACATAACTTCTAAGATTCTCGGCAACTCATGATAACATGATTGGCATGAGAATACAAATCATACAAATATATATTATATGAGAATAGCATAAAAGCACAAGTAACAAAGTGGTCTCTAAAATCTGAAGAGTGTACCTTTTCAGAAAAGAAGCGGAGCCCTTTATCGGGGTAGTCGGCCTCGTAGGTTTCCCCAAGGAGAGGATTGAAAGGTTTGCACTGTCGGCCTTCGGTTGAAGCATAACCAGATACAGCAAAGGCTGCGACACTCAGAATTCTCATCAAGTCATTTCCCTGCAATAGAAGGAATAAGAACTGTCAGGCTAGGCTCAAATGTCGCAAATTAGGATGTTAACGAAATGAGACCAAGGACATCTATGCCTTTGGCATGAACAATGTACTCATTCAATTATCATGATCTAGTTTTGTGCATGAAATAGGAAAAACTGTAGACCCATAAAAAGTTGAAAAAGGCTCCTGACCTGCCTTCCCCATTCAAATGCGTGATCAATCAAGTATGAATACTCCAAGTCCTCGCAGCATTTCTGTAGTGACGAAAGCGGCTCATTGAAGTATACAGGAAGGCAAACTCCAGAAAGATCTTTTCCAATATTATCTTTGATAATTGACCATAGGCCAACGGGCTTCTCCTTCTCTTTTGGCTCCGGCAAATTGTCCCTTCGTCTAACATATGGATACTTAATGCGCTTTGCAGGCACTGGTGGCTTCCTTGAACTACCAGAAATGGAAGAAGACTTATCATGCATGACCAATCCATTGAAGCTCCCTGCCAATTCTCTTCCCCTATAAGAGGCACTTCTTAGAAATTCAGATGATAGTGAATCACTTGTATCGAGATAAATTGAATCATCTTCACCCATTTCAGCGTCCACACCCTCTTGACTTTCATTATCAACATCAGACTCTGATCCACTACCCTCCGACATAATGGAATAAAAATCTGTTGAATCAGGGATAATATGTCAGTTGAAGTTGTGAGGTAAAAATGGTGTAGAATTGACGAAAAGGCATCTTGCTGTGAGCCATGGCTATAAAAAGGTCTCAAGGCTCCACAGAAAAAGGACTTAAGCTGAACATTGTTATCTTTCAGGTTCTGGACGAATCCTATTTCCTCATTTCAGGTAAAGAACAGAAGCTTGAAACTTCATTGGGAAGTATATGGAATATGAATCATGATGAGTAAGCAGCTACCAAATCCGAATGCAACATATAGCTAGCCAAAAGACAATCTAACTCATAGAATTAAAAATGAGATCCCATAATATCAGGTTTCACAAGCTACCACACGCATATCGTTTGATGAAGGAAGAAATCAGTGTAGGA
Source organism: Drosera spatulata (assembly GCA_035668315.1). Taxonomy (NCBI): domain Eukaryota; kingdom Viridiplantae; phylum Streptophyta; class Magnoliopsida; order Caryophyllales; family Droseraceae; genus Drosera; species Drosera spatulata. Next base: position 24,180 of record JAOVYX010013120.1, read on the forward strand.
AGAAATCAAGACATAAGGTAATAATTGTTCCGCCAAGAAGGCTCAGGCCTCGGCCCGCCATTGTTAACTTACCGCTGAATCTCTGAGTTCCTCCACAACATGAATCTCTTTCCTTTGTTTCATCTACCACAGTGGTTTCCAGCTCTATTTTCTCTGTCTGGGAAAGAAGGAACATTTAAGATGACAATGCATGAGCTAGCAAATTCGAAATGGTAGCCATGCGTAAGAACGTGATTAGAAGCAACATCTACCGTGGCCCTATAGGCACATTAAAAAGCATTTATGCACAATGTTTCTATTTAAGCTTGTATTTGCTCTAATCATTTCTATTTATAGTAAAACATCACTCTGTGTTTCACTTTTGATGTATTGTGATCATTGCCTTGCACCAAGTTGAATAATAGAAATAGGCTACGCACTTACCCAACAAACGAACTATTGCCATACCTAAGAAACAAACAAACAATTCATTGAATTCAAGTTGGTACTCAATTTATGAGGTTTCGGAGACACAAGCGAGACAAAACTAATTTTGGCCCGCCCATTTACTCATTCAACAGCCATGTGCCACCAAGAAACAATCTTTGTCGTACCATATAACGCTATAAACTATGAAGACAGCCGGCATAAGTACTATGAGCGGGTGATGAAGTTGGTAGAGAAAGAAACCTATACCTCTAATTGTCGCAAGTTATCCACGAGTACAACATGTTTGCGATGAAGCGCCCTGAACTGATTACGTAGCCCTGAAACCTCTGAAAGCATGATGGACTCACACTCTTTGATGATCGACTCAGCGATCCCCTCTTGCAACAACCTTAGTCGTAACTTCTCTGTTGAAACAACAATGTCTTCAGAAGGATCGAATTCGTTGCTGGTTCCCACTCTTGGGAAAAGATCTTTGGCAACAAGCAGTGCCTCGATCCATGCTGCTCTATCCTCTTTGCATACACACCGCAAGTGCAGAGTCTTTGTCCCTGTAAATATGCTGAGGCGTCTATCGTCTGACTTGCTTACACGAACTGATGAAACCTGTGAAATATTAACACAAGCTTCAATGATCCTTTGAAACATAAATTTTGAGGAGTCATGACCCTGTAGTTACTTAGCACATAATGTAAAAGCAAAGCGTTTCATGATTCTGAAGGTAAGCCTGCAAAAAGTTTTGAGCACAAGCAGTTTGGTCTTTGCTCACAAGGTAAGCATCATCTATTTTTTGATAAAGACAACTTGTTTGCGTCCAAATACCAAACACAAGCAAGGTTCCTGCACCAGCATTATCTGCACTTTGAAGAACATGATACAAAAATTTCGACTCATCAATCTAGGTGACAGAATGAAATAAAGGAGGTAGAACACACAGAAGTTACATCTTCTAAAAATAGCAATGGAAAAACTAATTTAATTTAAGTAAACTGCAGAACAATCAGGTATGTCACAGATACTTAACCCCATCAAACAACACCCACTATTGCGATTAAAAAACGAGGAAGTGTCCAACATCCTCCTTTGACATATCTATAGACGGAACTCGAAAACTACAATGCTAAAGTTCAAACATGACATCGAGCATAACTTCACGGCGATACACTTCAGGAACACAAGACGCAAGGTAGAATCTCAACCCAACATGCTGATCTCTATGAGCAACCATGCTATCCTTGAACCCGCGACAAGAACCAAGTTTGATAACAAAACCTCAAAAAGATAGTACATAAGAAACCAAATTGAACAAGACAACAATCAACCAACAAAAACAATACGAGAAACCAAACCAAACCAAACCAAACCTTCAAGTGAACTTCACCAAAGGGCTTCCACTGCTTACTACTATTCTCCACCACACCAAACCTCCCATTCTTCCTCACATACCTCACAGACTCATCACCAATCACCCTCAAACCCTTCTCTTTTCCACTGGTCATCACAATCTTATCAGGTCCATGAATCTTGTAATATGACAACACACCATCTTCAAGCACAAACCACCTCGACCTCCACCTTTTCCCATAATTCACCCACTTATACAGTATCCCCGCCACCACGCCGCCACCACTTGCCGCCGCAGCATCATCCACTGATTCCAGAGAGCCCACTTGATCAAATCCCAAATCAGCACCACTGCCCACAGAAAACGAAGGGATCTGAGATCCTGAGTAGCTGTGCCGCGAGTTCAACCTTGATTCCTCGATCGATTTCTCGACCCTCTCGTCGCCGCCAGCAACCGAGACCGGAGCAATGCAACAGAGCGGATTCATGGTATGTGTTCAATCAAATCAATCAATGGTGCGTTGGGGTCGAAACGGCTGGCGGTTTGGGGAGGGAGAGGAAGCGGCTCGCTCTCGCTGTAACTGAAGCGAAAGCGGGGCGATTCGGTGTGTGATGAAATGACATTAATGGAGGATCCAAGGGGTTGTACGGAACCGAGAGGGGAAGAGAAAGCGAAGAACTTTATAGAAATTAAGGGACTATTATTGGATATAATTATCTGGGCAGTCAGGGAATTCAAAAGGGTGTTCGAATTAGGGATTGAATTATGAATGCGGGTGGTGGAGATGCAATTAACTGAAAAGGTGGGTTAGGGTTTTAAAGGGTTGACAAAGATGTGAGAGGTCCCTTTGATGAACAAGCAAGCCAAGCCATTAATTTGAAATTTCAGGAGAGGAAGCATATCAGTGGAGACAGCAGGGTGGTGATGAAGAAAGAAGAAGGCTGAATTCTGAAATGAGTGAAGCAGAAGAGAGAAGCAGAGGGAGCATTTATACATTGATGATGGATGAGATTAAATTGAATCAATTCGAGGGTGTATTGTTTTAGAATTGAATGCACCAAATGGTGGCTCGGTGTGTGTTTGCAAATGGATGGTTTCATTGGAAAGTGATGATTGAGTGCTGGAGACAGGTAACATGTGTGATTTCTGGTTCACGAAGAGTCTGAAAAGGTGGTGTGTTTGAATCAATTTGGATTGGTTTAATGATGTTTGATTTAATTTTTTTTGAAAGATTTTGGATTCGAATTTCACTAGCCTCAAAATCCATGTTGACTACGTCTGTTGATTTCGATCAAAGCTTTATCCGATGTTGGTGGGGGACGTCTTGTCAAAACTTTACCCGAGGTGACCTTTATTTGATGCTGACGAAGACGTCTTATCAGCATCTGAAAGATTAATCGAGATACGCACGAGTGGACCTCAATACTCTCCGTAAAAAAAAAAAAAAAGTAGTGGTGTATTGTGGCGCGAACAATGATTTGGTATCTTTTTGTGAGAGTGTTGTTGTGGTGGAGTGACTGAATTGGGACAGAAGAGGGACTTTGTCCACTGGGGGTGACTGGAGAGGAAGGAGAAGGACCATTGGAGGTGGAAATGGACTGGAATTCACTGGACTTTGATGGAAGCAAAAGTGGTGTTCTTCATTAGTGTTGTTTTCATGTTACAGTTGGACTTTAGTTGGATTTGGAAAGGGATTTTCGAGTCATATAATGGTCTGGTTTTGGTTTGATAATGTATTTCACTCTCCGTAATTCATTTATGTTGTAGTGGACAGTTCACTCTTAATGTGTGGTGAAACTGAATAAAACATTTGTAATCTTTGCGTTTGTGGTTGGGAAGAGAAGCAATTTCCAATTTTGATTCAAAAATCAAACGCGTCATTTTACAGCAGAAGTGGGCTGCCCACTGCATCATAAATGAATTACCGTTTCACGAATTAACCATATTAGTATTTTTTTTTTTTCTTTTTCACTCTTGACATAGAGATAGGGAGAGGGACGCCTGCGAATGCTCTTAAATTTGTACCAGCAAACAACCAGTGGACCTCCATTGGGCTTTTTGTAGTTCTGTTGAAAAAAAGGATCTACAGTGATTGGAAAATAGGTTGCCCAATATGTGTGGCGCATAGGCCCAAAATTTGAAAAAGCCCGGCGAATAGCAGACCCACCACCTAATAGTGCGGCGCATGAATCCTACGGTTAAACAATGCCTGCAAGTTGCAAAAAAAAGTGTGGAAGAATAAAACCATAGGATAATCTAAACCAGTGGGAGACATCGAGACAATTGGGTACTGTTAAATTTTTGTCCCATTTTACCGCCATATATAGGAACTTCCAATCAGTGATTTAGAAGTTGACTGCTCCCTTTATTCTGTCGGTTGATTCCGATGGTACGTTCCAACTTCCAAACAATTTTATATGTAAAGGCCTACGAGTATATTTTACTCTCTCTCGGTTGATATGTAATAATATCTTTTTCAGAAAATTATCAAATCTACATCTTTTTGAAATTATTTTTAAAAAACTACATACGAAATCTTATTCTCCAAAACATACAATTTCATGTCATCCATCTCTCTCTCATTCCTCCTCGTCAACCTTCTCTATTTCCCCAAAATACAAACCGTCGCCGCCGTCTTCACCTCCATCACCGCATCCCTCCCTCTCCTCTGTCACCGGCACCTCCCCTTCCCTCTCTCCCTAATCATCTCACCTCATCACTCTCTCATCAAACCTCTCCGCTCCTCAAATCCTCCAATCCGTCGATCACCGTGGAGCACTGTCTCTTCTAAAACGTCATCATCGGAGACTTGACGGTCGAAAAATCGAACCTGTTTTTTCATTATGCCAGCGAGGAGTTCAACCTCCACTCGAAGACGACCGTCAGAGTCGAGTTCAAGACTCGGAAGAAGGACATTGATGATAAGGAAGTCAAGGCTCAGAGTAATTGATCTACTATTTGGGATACGAAACTTATTTTTTATATCAGTTTCCTTAGATCTGGAATTTTCATCGGAGAAATTGGGTTTATAGATCTATTTTTTTGTGGTTTAGAAGTCTTGTGTAAATCTTACCCTGTTGTCGATGTACTTGGTGGTACGTAGGAGTTCTAGTTAGTGCTTTTGTGATGTTATTGTTGTCGCTTTATATTTTTTTTTCTTAACACGTCATGTTTCATTTTTCAGGTGTTGTATGTTTTCAACTAACGTTCTGTTTGAAATAGAGCGCTAGTTGAAAACACAGAGTGCTTGAACAAAACACAGAGTGCTTGAACAAAACACAGAGTGTCTGAATAAAACACAGAGCGCTTGAAAAAAACACAGAACGCCTGAAGAAAAAACAAAAATAGAGCGTGTATATATATATATATAATAGAACGACGGTGGCTGGATTTCGACCAGATTCCGGCAGCGATTAGGGTGGAGATGAGAATAGGATTAGGGATAGAAATAAGATGGATGAATGATATGTTTTTGGAATTTAGATTCCTTGGTTATCTTTTTGGTATATTTTTCAAGTTTTAGTATTTTTAGGTAAAAATCCTTTCTTATATTTGTTCTTTTCTCTTAATATACGTATAATATTTTCTTATTTGATTGTCTCAATTTATATGCAATTTTTTCAATATTTTCAATTTTAGTAACATTTTGATAAAAAAATCAAAACAATCATCATGTGCTACAGTATCCATATTATCTCCTCTCGGGCTGTTACAATAAATCCCACTGTCATTAAAAAAATACTGTTTCTTCATCAAATTTCATACGAGTTCAATACATATATAAAAGTATGTGCCAGATAAAATGATTTCATCTAAATTGGGAGGAAGTAATTATAAGTTTAAGACGTTTGTGTGTGAAGGACAATACTGCTTATATATCGAGACCCTGTACAAATTGTAGGATACATGCATCTAACTTGGGACGGAGGAGATATGCGTTAAGCATGCCGTCAACGGTCATAGAATCAAAGTGTCCATGAAATTCATAATTTGGATCACTCATAATTTCATATTATTGTATACTAGCCAAAATTCTGATTTACCAAAGCGACTAGACAAAATCATGGCCGACCAAACCACCGTGTCAAACTAATGCGTGACTAACAACAATCATGGTCGATCAAACCACGAAGGTGTGAAACTAATGATTTGTAACCAGTCAAATTGGAGACCAATCAAGATGGCCAATAAAAATCATTACCAAGCAATAAAATTTTATAAGTGTAGTATTTATCAAAATACCATTAGTCTAATTCCGTATAAAATATTAAAAGATGAAACAAAATATCTTAACAATTAAAAGCTCATGCTTTAACTATTACAAACCCGTAAATATATATATTTATACATTAGTCATCATAAATCCATAAGATCCAAATGATTAAGTGAAAACACATACGTTCAAAACCGATGGGTCGAGCATGACAATTCAATAAACGAGGACCGACCAAGGTAACAAAGAAGCCAATGATGATTGACCAACCAAGGTATCGAATAAAAAATATGATGATTAATCGATCATTATGATGAAACAAAACTATGACGATCAATTCAAACGATTAACCAAAATCCTAATCAATTATATAAAAAATGACTAATCAAAATTAAAAATGATTAACTAAAAACAAAAAATAATTAATCAAAAACAAATAAAGAATCATTCTCTTGTATATATTTATAACCGATTAAGCATCAACCCTTGAAAAGAAGAGTTTGGTGACGGTGAAAACCAAAAAGAAAGTCGTCTCGTAGTTGTATTTGTTTGTTTGTTTGCTAAGCAAAGAATCCAAAAGGCCAAAACCAGAAGCCCCAAATCCCAAATCTCACTCTCCCTTCGCCTTCTTCTCCAATCCTCAACATCATCAATTCATCATCATCATTCATCAACATCGATCATCAGATCACTCAACAATGATGAATCTCACTCACTCACTCAACCCCGCAATCGCCGCCCCAATCCAATAATGATTAGAGCTTTCACTATATCGTGCAGCCCCCAATCACCGCCGCCACTGTCACCACGGACACCATCGTCGGCGATCAAGATCACATTTCTACCCAACAGCATTGGAATTCGAAGTTGTTCTCTAGCTGGGTCTGTCTTGTATTTTTGTTTTTCATCAGTGCGCCTTCAACGACCATGATCACTTGCCTCGGTTCCCTTCTTGGATCTCGGCCGCAGATCCACCCTAATGGACCCGTCTACGTCTCGCCCTGCCGTCGTCATCGATAATGGTACCGGGTGCGTTTTCTTGATCAATTATAACTACCCATTTGAGTGGACGAGAATTGGGTTTGATGGGGTTGTTGAATTTGGGGTTGCACATGAGTTGTTCGATGAAATGCTTGAGTGTGATTTGTTTGGTATTGAGTTGAGGTTGTGTTTTTGTTGCAGGTATACTAAGATGGGATTTGCTGGGAATGTGGAGCCATGCTTCATTATGCCAACAGTGGTTGCTGTGAATGATTCTTTTGTAAACCAGCAGAGAGTTTCTAATAAGAGTAATTTGATAGCCAAGTATAGTGCGGGTGTTATGGCGGATTTAGATTTTATGATCGGGGATGAGGCAGTAGCGAGAGCTAGGTCTAGTAGTACTTACAAGTTGAAGTATCCGATTAGGAACGGTCAGGTTGACGATTGGGATAGTATGGAGAGGTTTTGGCAGCAATGTATATTCAGTTACTTGCGGTGTGATCCGGAAGACCATTACTTCTTGTTGACGGAGAGTCCACTTACGGCGCCTGAGAATCGTGAGTATACGGGTGAAATTATGTTCGAGACTTTCAATGTCCCGGGGCTTTATATTGCTGTGCAGCCTGTTCTGGCTTTAGCTGCTGGATATACTACGTCTAAGGTTGGCCTCTGTCTTGTTTTCAGGTTCATCTGTTCGGGTGTGGATCACTTGTTCGTTTTAGCATAAATGATTCGATTTATCTTCTATCTTGATTAGATCAGGATTCAAAGTATTTAAGGCGCATGGAAGCATTGTACTCATTTAGTGTACCTGTGTATGCCTGACCGGGGGTCGAGTTCAGTTTTTCAATTGCGGAAACGTTTCTTTTCTCAAGCTTGATATTCTTTAAGTAGCTTTTTTTTTTTTTTTTTTATGGAACTAGAACTGAATTGGTTTAGCCGCCAAGAAGGATTTATATTTTCTTTTCTTCAGGCTGTTGCTCCTGTTGATCTGCCATTATGCTAAATGCAACTTGAACTTTGTCTTTAGACAACATCATAAAATCAACTGAGGTCGAACAGTGTATAGATGGTTAACATAGGTATAGGAGATTGTATCTTGGATTTAACTAGATTACTGTTGTGCTCATATCATCAACCTGTTTCTGTTTTCTTTTTCCGTTTTCAAGTTTGATCTTCTGAATGTATGTCTTTTTTTTGTCACTGATGATGCTTAATCTTAGTGTGAGATGACAGGTGTTGTAGTTGACATTGGGGATGGAGGCACCCATATTGTACCTGTTGCAGAGGG
>JAOVYX010013131.1:0-32431 GCA_035668315.1 Drosera spatulata
TGTATTACTCGCCAAGACATGGAGCGGTTGGAAAGGTTCATTCCAGAGATAATATGCAAATTAGAGAGGATTTTTCCCCATAGTTTTTTCAACTCCATGGAACATCTATCAATCCATTTGCCGTTCGAGGCGAAGATAGCTGGACCTGTACATTATCGGTGGATGTATGTCTTCGAAAGATAATGATTTACATTCGGTTGCAGGTTCTGGGTTCTTCTTACGAATATGCAAATTGACCGGACGAATCAAAAATCACAGTGGGCAATAACCTAGATGTTGATGTAGAGTTTGTGGGAGATGTCTGTCTTATTTTGGAGTCTGGTTTCAAGCTAATGTTAAGAAACATTCTGTAAATTTCATCTTTTAGATGGAACTTGGTGTCTATTTCTTTGTTAGATATTTGCTGGTTATGCTTTTGAGATAAAGAACTCTATGGTCACAGTTTCTTTTGGTTTCAATGTTGTGGCACGACGCACTTTATCTTGTGGTCTATATTGATTGTGTTTGGCTCCCACAGATATCTATGCATGTTATGATGTTTGCAACATCACATCCAAAAGACCTCAGCTAAAGGTTTTGTCCTTCATGTTATGGCGTAAGAGGTTGGGTCATATCTCGAAAGAGAGAGTGGAAAGAGTAACAAAGTCTAATATTTTTCCCACTCTTGATTACAGTGATCTAGAAACCTGTGTTGACTGTTGTAGAGGTAAAATGACCAAAATAAAGAACAAAACGGCAATCTGAAGTTCAGGTCTATTGGATTTGATCCATACAGATATCAATGGTCCCTATTCACCCACTTTGTATAGAAACTCATACTTCATTACTTTCATTGATGACTATTCTCGATATGGTTATCTGTTCTTGATTAAGGATAAATTTGAATCTCTTGAGAAATCCAAGATATTTCGGAGTGAGGTCGAGAAAGAGATAGGGCAAGTCATTAAGGTGGTTAGGTCTAATCGAGGTGGTGAGTACTATGGCAAACATGGGGATGCTGGACAGCTTAAAGGCCCATTTGCTAAGTATTTGGAAGATTCTGGTATTACTGCTCAGTTCTCTATGCCTGGTAGTCCTGAGCAGAATCGTGTGGCAGAAAGACGGAATCGTACCTTGATGGATATGGTCAGGTGCATGATTAGTAGAACCAATTTGCCTATTTTTCTATGGGGAGAAGCCTTGAAGACAGCACTTTATATACTCAATAGAGTACCCAGCCAAGCAGTTCCTCTCACTCCTTTTGAGATGTGGACTAGAAGAAGACCTAGCTTGCAACATGTTCGAGTTTGGGGATGTCCTGCTGAAGTGAAGCTGTGGAGTCCAATCCTGAATAAATTGGATACCAGAACTACCCGTTGCTACTTTGTCAGTTATTCAGAACATTCGCAGGGATATAGGTTTTATAACCCTTCTGGAGGTGTCAGGATTGTGGAGTCACAAACAGCCAAGTTTCTAGAGTTTGATGTGGCAGAACAGGATAATTCATTACCTACATCATCTTCATTGCCTGTTTTAGTGGGAGTTGAGCCATTTGCACTAGCACCTGTCTCTAATGAGGGACAATCACTTATAATTGATGTTGTTCTCGCTAATGCTTCTCAAGCACCAGCTGTTTTATCAGAGGCTCCACTTAGAAAATCTACAAGAGAAAGGAGAGCTGGTATTCCTGACTATTATGAAGTCTACCTGGGTGAACAAGACTATGATATTGGTTGTGTCATTGATCCAGTGACATACTTAGCTGCTATTTCCAGTCCTCAATTAGACATGTGGATTGATGCCATGAAAGATGAGATGTAGTCTATGAAGCATAATCGTGTCTAGGAATTGTGCGAGCTACGTGAAGGATGCAAGCCTATTGATTGTAAATGGGTTTACAAAACCAAGGAGACTCCTAATGGTAAGATTGAGAGATTTAAAACAAGACTGGTTGCAAAAGGCTTCACTCAGAGAGAAGAAAAGGATTATAAAGAGACTTTTCTCCGGTATCTAGTAAAGATTCCTTAAGAATAATGATGGCACTGACTGCTCACTTCAACTTGGAGTTGCATCAGATGAATATAAAGACTGCTTTTCTCGATGGTAATCTTAATAAGGAAGTTTATATGGTGCAACCTGAAGGTTTTGTCATGGAAGACAATGAGCATCTTGTATGCAGATTTAGAAAGTCCATATATGGGTTGAAGCAAGCTTCCAGATGGTGGTATTTGCGATTTGATGGTGTGGTTACTTCTTTTGGATTTGAGTAGAATCCAATGGATCCGTGTATATACCACAAGATCAATGGGAGCAAATTCATTTTTGTCATTCTCTATGTGGATGACATCTTACTTGCTAGCAGTGATTTGGGTTTACTTCATGAAACAAAGTGCATACTGTATTGGGCATACAGATCTCCAAAGATCGTTCTCGTCATCTATTGAGTCTATCTCAGAGGACATACATTGATCGTATTTTGGAACGGTTTAACATGTGGGATTGCAAACCTGGAGTGGCACCTGTTACTAAAGGTGATAAATTGAGCCTATCACAATGTCCTCAGAATAATTTTGAGCGAGAAGCTATGAAAAAAGTACCTTATGCAAGTGCAGTTGGAAGCATAATGTATGCTCAAGTATGCACTAGACCCGATATTGCTTTTGCCGCTGGACTTCTTGGTAGATATCAGTCTAATCCAGGTCAGTATCATTGGGTAGCTGCCAAGAAGGTCTTAAGATACTTGAAGCGAACCAGAGATTATATGCTGACATATCGTAGAGTGGAGAATCTACAGCTTGAAGGCTATACAGATTTTAACTTTGCCAGTTGTCCAGATGACAGAAAATCCACCTCAGATTATGTGTTTATGATGGTAGACGAAGCTGTGTCCTGGAAAAGTGAATAACAGAAGTTAGTTGCGTGTTCAACCATGAAGGCAGAGTTTATAGCATGTTATAAAGCAGCCAATCGAGCCATCTCACTCAGGGATTTCATGCAAAAGCTGAATGCTGTTGATTTTGTGTTTAGACCCATCTGGTTGTTTTGTGATAATAACTCCATTGTGTTATTTGTTAACAACAATAGGAGTACCACAGGGGCTAAACTCATTTAAGTAAAATATATGGCCTTAAAGGAGAAGGTGAAGAGAGGTGACGTTACAGTTGAACATATTGGAACAGATGATATGTTTGTAGATCCACTAACTGAAGGCCTTCGCCCTTATGTTTTTGAGAGACATGTTGCTAGTATGGGCTTAGGGGCATCTTGGGATGCATATGTTTAGTGGGAGTGATGTAATTTGTATGCTCTTCTGGTTTAATTTCATCTATTCTGTTGTACTTTTATATTAAAGTCAAATAAAGTGCATGCATTTTCAGTTATATTGACTTCATATTTTGAAAGTCTCAGGATTTGTGTCAATCTTGAGCCAATGCCTTCAGTCTATGTCTTGAGACACAATACATTTCACCATATGGTATAAAAGTTGCGACATACAAGGGTTCATTCGAACCAATGATTTTCTCATTGCGGTAATGCATAAAGGTAAGAGAAAATCAACGAACGACAAGAGGATAACATAAGTATACTCATTGGGGTGTTTTAAACAAATCAGGATACTCATTGAGTGTTATCGAATTGCCACACTACCATATTAAATCCATGTTAGTAGAGTCTAAAACTTTGTGACCATGGAAGGTCATGTATCATATAGATTAAAGATACAGTGCCGCCATGATTCAAAGTTTAAAGCTCTATGGGACTGGATCGACTTGAAGACTACTACTGGACCAATCGGTTTCAATAAAATGCGCACAATCTTTAGGAAAATACAATTAGCCTGATAATGCTTTGTTTCCTAAAGTAGAGTCATTTTTCAAAATGATTTTGACAATTAATACAACCCATGTGGGAGAATGTTAGAATATTTATTTAAATATTCTCTTAAGTGTGGGTTATATTAATTATAATTAATCAGGTTAATTAATTGGTTTGGTAAATCGTGGTTACGAACTGTTAATCAAGTCAAATACGGGCTGTCTAGTGTGGGTTGGGCTTCAAGCCCAATGGCCCAGGCCTAGTGGGCCCGTGATGAGAGGGCCCATTAGGATTTCTATACATATATATATGAGCTAGGTCGTCTCAACTGAACCTCACTTCATATTACATACACTCAGCACGTACAATGTGCCTTATCGAGCCAGTGACCGAGGTCATCAAAGGAGTAGTACCAGCCCTGTTCTAGTACACTTATTTCCGCAATAGATCTAAAATCAGAATTATGTAACGCTCTAAAGGTAATCCTGTATATGTTTATGCTCTCAAGTGTGGTGTTCTATATCATTTTATGGTCCAATTAAATCAACCAAAGTTTACAAGAGCTTCACGGACAATCATATAAGAACCAAGATAGAAGCTGTCAATGGAGTGTCAAGAAGCCGAGGGATGGTTCATTTGACACGGTCTCAGTGGGTTCTCATACAGATGATGAAGATCTAGTTGGTTATCAGGGGGCTATCGGATTTGGGTGGATCCAAGGTCGTGGAGTCTAGATTAGGCAAGAGGCGAAGAGAACAAGTGGTGCAGACTACGGAAAGCTTGGGTCGCACAGTTGGTGCAAGTACCAAAGATAAGCGGATGACAGAGAGAACTGAGGGTAGATTATCATGGAGGAAAACTGGTCAGTATAGGTGGGTGCCAAAGGAGGAAGCAAAGGTAGTGAGCCTCACCTTTGAGGTCTCAGATCCTAATGAAGGGTTTATGGTGGAGCGCCCCTACCACAGGAAAATAGGTGCAAGTCGTACACAGGTGGGGTTCGAGATAACTACTCAATGAGGTGACTTGTGTGTTGTAGGAGGTTCAAATCGGTTCTTGGTCTCTTTACGACAAAGTGAAGACTGTTGATTTGTCATGAAAGGGCGTGATAGACATGTGGAGTTGATTTGTGAAGTAAAGTGAAAGAAGGATAATGCAAGGAGGCACGAGTCGTGCCAAGGAAGCACGGCCATGCATGGTAGCATTTGTGATGTCTCTGGAAACGGGCCATGCGGGGTCAGCATGGGCCGTGTGATCGTTACGAGATATTTTCCGATATTTATTTCTATCTCTTTATTTGTGGGTTTATAAATACATCCATGTATCAGGTTTCTTAGCTAAGATTGAGAATGACGTTTTTTTAGGGTTTGAGCAAAACACAAGGTGAGATTGAGTGAAATGAGAGAGACAAACAAGTTATAATCCTTCGATTGATTAATGGTTTGTTTCTTTGTGGGGTTTTTCTCCCAGTGCTCGGATTTCCCCACATTAAATCTCATGTGTTGTCGTTATAGTTCTTGTTCATGTTTGGTCGTGTGCTTGATTGTGGTATTCGACGTATCGGTTACTCGGGTTAAATTCGTAACACCATCCTATGAACGATGTGACAGGATGGTTGTGACGTGCAATAACTCGACCATTAAGGTACAGGAAGTTGACATTGTTCGTATTAAATTGCATGATGGGATCGTGACGAATCTAGGGAATGTGAAGCACATACTGCCAATCGTAAAAAATTTGATCTCATTGTCTAGGCTGGACTTAAGGGGATATGACAAATCACGTTTGTATCATGTTCAGTTATAGTTGTAATAGCGATAGACTTTTTGCAACTGTATCATGTATATGTATATATTTGAAGACTGTGGCTGCACTGTATCAAGTGTGAGCCTTCTATTTGACATGGTATCAAAGCCATGGAATCCACACCCCCGACATCCTAAATATCATCATCAAATCCTCCTTCTTCTGCAATCCAAATGTCCCTCCCACTATGTGGTATTAACCAAATGGATCATTCCCTTTCCATCAAATTATCCTCAACAAATTATCCTTGTGGAAGGGTCAGATGTTGCCTTTGCTTCGCAGTTATAATCTAATCGAACTAGTCGATGGTAGTGATCCAACACCACAGTAATTTCTCACTATCGCCACAGCCTTTACTATCGAACCACTAAATCATTCACCACGAACAATAATCGAGATTATGTTTCTTGGGTTTGGAAAGACCAACTTCTCCTTAGTTGACTCATTTCATTTATCTGCAAATCAATTCTACCACAAATCATCCATCCTAACACCTCTTTTGATGTTTGGTCTACTATGAATAAGACGTTTGGTGCTCCGTCCCATACATGATTACTTTAGTTACAACTCTAGTTAAAAAGTTAAAAGCAAGGTGATTGGAAAGTGTCAGATTAGCTTAAGGAAGTGAGAGCCAATTTTTTAATCAACTCGTTGCTGGAGGTAAAGAGATTGTTACGAAAAAATCTTTAATGTTATTGTCATCAACAACCTTCATTCAAATTTCCGTGCCGTAATGTTAACCTTAGCCGCATGAGAATCAACCACTCTCGATCAAGCCTCCAACCGATGGCGAATCTAGTAACTAGTGGCTCATCTCCCCGACCTCCTTCTTTCAATTGTCATTGTGCTCGTGGCAGGGGGAGTGGTCGTCGATGCTCACCGAGTAATAGAAATCCTTGTCCAGTTTGTCATATCCCAGGACATAGTCCATGAAGATGTCGCTATCGTCAACATGGACCCCAAGGTTCATGCCTACCAATATCACATCCGTATCAAATTTTAGACTCACGAGAATGACCTGTGGAGTTCTCCGAGTTACATAGCCTACTCGTCAGCCATAGGATCAGAATCAACTGATAAAATTTGGTAGAACCCATTGTAAGGTGCTATAAATTGAAATATCCGTACTACTTTACATAGCACTATTATAATAAAAATATAATAATGATAAGCACGAGTCGATCTCACAGAGAACGGCCTTTTTAGATTTTATGAATTAAATTATCGATCTGCCAATTTTTTGTGAAATTGGGGGTTGGGGGGTGGGGTTCTGTTGAGAAGAACAAAAACTGAGAAAAACAATGCAAATGAATAAAAATGGATCAATTGGGAATTTATCTTGAGATTTAATAGTTCAACAAAACGTATGGCCTTCGTGATATCACTTGTCATGGATTTTAATCATAGACTAATAATTTTCATTTCATTTCTATTATGATAAGTGTTTATAATAAGACTCAACAAAAAGAGAGTTGCAGATATAGCTATTGGTTATCATAAAGCATGCCATAACCAAACTAACACATTTACTCTATATCCAAACGAGAATGTAACATAGATTAAACATGTCGCATTATAAATATTTCTCTAACACCTCATAATATTGACCTAACACATGTTAGTGTCAAATTATGCTCATTTTCATGTGATCATAGGTTAACCAAAAGAGAATGCCATTAACTTATGAAGTTGCTACAAGCATAAACCAAAAGAGAATGGCTTGACTGCATACATACTTCTCTAGCATAATTAGATGTCCAATCTAAGTATAATAGACAAGTAACTCGTAATAAAATCAACACATGAAATGATACCATAAATTGTGAACATGAAACTACTAAAAAATGGGATCAAGTCTCATAAAGTCCATGACTAAGGTACAATCAATAAGCCATACTTAGATTTACGCTACCATTATCACAATATGAAGCAAATAATTCATGCTAAAAGCATAGAAAGTCATCTCGAATTACAACTATGAAAAGTGAGAGATACAAAACCCTAGAGCAAAAGAAATTGGTCTAAGCAGAGGGTAGGATAATGTCTCTTCAACAAATGGAAGTTGCATAGCGTCAATCTCGTTGTGATCTGTAAAGACCCTCGTCTCAGATTGAAGCGGCTCTCCAACTCTCAAGCAAAACTCACGTAGAACTGGTTTCCTAACTCCTTTTTTTGATATTAAACATGGATATTTATAGGGGAAACAAAATGTAACAAATTTCCCTAAAAAATAGATAAATTAAACAACCAGATTTTGTAGGACGCACGGCCCGTGCTGTCTTGGCATGGCCCGTGTGTGATCTTGCTTTGCCTGTGCTCAGGAAACTTTGATTCTTCATGTTACATGGGCTATGCCTCATATGCAAGGCTTGTGCCTGATACAAAACATGCAAATTTTGATTTTAAAGCTCCAACGAATGGTAAACACTTCTCAGTTCATTCATGATTAACCAGAAACTTCAGAAAATTGCCTCAAACTTTTTATAATCAGCTCATCCTCAGAAAACACTTCCAATTCTTCACTGTTGCAATGAAAACAGGAGATATTGAAGTATCGATGCTCTAAATAACGAAACGAACCAAAACAATACAAAATAACAATAAAACTGACTTAAACAAACGATTTTGACTAAGAAAATGATGCGTGTTTACACACACATCATCAACTATTCTCGATCAAGCATCCACGACCTCCGTCTTCCAGTTCACATTCCGCTCGTGGCAGGGGGTTTGGTCGTGGACGCTCGTTGAGTAATGGAGATTCTTGTCCAATTTATGGCATCGTAGGTCATAGTCTATGGAGATGTTTCTATCGTCAACATGGACCCCAAGGTCCATGCTCAACAATATCACATCTATATCAAGCTACTCCTTGACTGGCTGCCTGCAATGCCACCTAAAATGATTTAGGTCTTGTGCCTATTCTAGTAATCAGACCACTTGATTTTTCTTATTCTCAGAGCATGCTTCATTCATATAATGCTGGGTCTCAAAGCACGCTTCAATCATATGATACTTGGTTTCTAGGCAGTCGTGCGACACATCATGCTACTCTATCTCTTAGTCAACTCCAAGCTTCGAGCATATATGATGGGTCGGAATATCTGCAAGTTGGAAATTGTAATGATTTACGCATTTGTATAATTGATTCTGACTCTATTCCGTCCATGTCAAAACCTTTCAGCCTTCGAAATGTTCATCATGTCCTATCCCTAACTAGTCTTCACTTTCTTTTCGACAATTCACGCGTGACAATAACTACTTTTTTGAATTTCATCCTGATTTTTGTTGTTGTCAAGGATCGACTCACCTGAATGCTCCCTTCTACATGGTGAGATGCATGATGGTTTATATCAACTCCTCCTCAATCCACTACACCAACTGTTCTGAGCACTTTCATGTCTTCGTCATCGCTGTTATAACATGCTCGACTTGGTCATCCTTGTGATCGAACTATGCAAATTATGTTTTGTCATCTTCACTTGTTTTCACAAGGGAAGAAAAGTTTCTCCTGAAGGCATGCGCGTCTTGCATATTTGGCAAGTCAACTCGGCTTCATCTCCAAGTTACAGCTACTCAAACACGCATCAGCGTTCCTTTTTAACCTGTCTTTAATTGCTGATGTCTGGGGACCATCGCCAACACTATCCGCCAAGGGTAAAAAATATGGCCTTTTCCTTCTTGATGATTATTTCAAATATGTATGGTTGTACGTGCCCTGTAACATATCTGATGTTCTCCGTATTTGTGTTCAATTTCAATCTGTCGTAGAACGTCTATTCCACTTTGAATTGAAGTCTCTGAAAATTAATGACAGTGGAGGGTTCCAGTTTTTATCAAATCATCTTCGACATCAAGGTATTAATCATTGTATCACATGTCATCACACTCATGAACAAAATGGTGCCGTTGAACGTAAATTCAGCATGCCTTTGACATGAATTTCATGCTTCTCACTCATGGTCATTTTCCACTTAGCTATTGGCATCATGCCTTCATTCCACAAAGAACCACCAAAATATAATTTCCTTCGAGTATTTGGTTGTGTGTGTTTTCCACTTTGGAGGCCATATAATACCTATAAATTTTCTCCATGCTCTAAAACTTGCGTTCTATTAGGTTTATGCAGCGAATCGATCAGTTGGGCTATAGTTTTCTTGAATTATAATTAAAAAGGATTTATTAGGTGCGACATATGAGATTTATTGAATTAGATTTTCCTTTTGCCACTTTAAATTTTTAAACCACAAAAATTCTAGAAAACCCATCTTACCCTTTCCTTACTATTCCCTCATCTTTATTGCCACATCCTACCAAATCAAATACTTCATCAAAAACCATACCTAGAACAATCCTCACCACTCCTCCCCAAAGAATGTCTCCCTCAAATACCTCACCACCTACCTTCCCTTGTTGTCTCTCCATCGACACCACCCTCGATGAGACCAAAAGTTTACCTCCACCCCGCACATGGTACTCCGCTAACACCCATTAGTTAACTACTATGCTCTCGCAAGACTTCGTGATGCCAAGGGACTAGTTGTATCCACTCAAAATGCAACCACAAACTCATTGTCATCTGACCACTCAAAGTTAAACCAAGGGTAATATACGATGATGTAGAATGATAAAAAATCTTCCTTGAACTACTTCCCCCTTCAATGGTGATGATTTGATGATAGAAAGTGCCCCAAAAAATCCCCAAAACCCACCAACACTTAGGACCGAAAGTGGGGAATGATGATGTTTTTATATGGGAGAACAAGGGGTCCACGCTACAGCCCCTATAGCGCCTGCTATGGCGTAGCTTCCTGGTCAAAGGGGCCTTTCAGAGGGCCTCGTCGTAACCCGTTTTGGCCCGGACCCACACGTCGCCCCGTTCAAGCCTTTTTATGTTTGTTTAACCTTGTTTGACCTTCGTTTTCGATGTTCTTGGGCTCGTTTCGCTCCCCTTGTCAAACAAACATGAAAATGTATGAACCAACTTAAGAAGTGATATAAAAAGAAATTTAATACACAATTAGCCAAAGACGCATAGAAAATCGAGAAGAATACAAGGTCAAACGTGTATTTCTACGTTCTAATCAACTCCCCCAAGCTTGAGTCTTTGCTTGTCCTCAAGCAATGAAAATAAGGTGGGACAAAACAAGACCATCCTAACATGCACTTGCCATAACTCGAGATGCTAACAAACCAATTCATCGTCCTCCTTTGACCACTTGCATGATTACATCCTAATGTCACCATACCTTTTCTAAGACAGGGCATATCTCTCACCATTCTACATGATCGTGAGGATCATTTTACATATACTCTCAAATCATCATCATGCAAGGATAAGGGTTTAATTCGAATAATACATCAAGCAAAAAGCATTCGTATACCAACCACCTGAACCAGATGTAGCGATCCAAGATAAGGCCAGGACCAAACAAAATTGCAGATAGGCAGAAATAGGTTGGTTATTTAGCTATGTGGAGCTCCGGTCTAAAAAGGTAGGAATATAGTGTAGGTCAAGACACCGACGTATATCTAAATCCTTCCCTATCAAGGCATTTTGTCTTGCGTAAAAACACACCAACTACACTTAACCAACTTTACAATATCCTCGACTCACTCCTTTATTAGAATTGGTGATTCCTTGAGTTACAACAAATTTGAAACATGAGACAAAAAAACCTTTTCTCGTTTTTTTTTTTAAACTAACGACTTGAAGATAGAATATGGCACAACCACCTCGACACATTGTGCGTCAAATTACATGAACAATGAAGAACAAAGGCACTCCGACCTTGGCATATTGTGTGTCATATTACATCAATACAACCAAATCAACCACCCACCCATACAATATCTCCCTTCTATCACGTCTTGACTCATACTCGAATTAGTTCAAATAGGGTCCTTTGTGGAGTTTTCATGGCATGAAAATAGAAAGAAACTTCAACGTTGAGTGTACACATGCCCAATCAAATAATATCTTGCATACATATGAGATGCAAGGGATAAAAATAGAAGGGAAATAGCATTAGGTAAAGGAGGTTTAAGGGTTAATGGCAACACAATAAAGTGATATCAATGATCAACAATTGTACACCTCTCCGTCTTATCACAAACCGAGTAACTAGTAACTTCAAGCTCAATGTGTTTTAGGGATCTAATCTTATCGTTGCCTCGCTATCCCGTGTTTAATTTCCCCATCCCTATGCCTAGCTCAGAAAGTCAAGTATAGGGAAATTTCGGATGTGCTCCGCCATGAAATCGCAAAGGGTGTCATCTTAGGCATGCAGGCTTCTTGAATATGGCACTTTATTGTTCATCGTAGAATGTAAAAATGTTTTACCATTCCTAGCAAGGCTCACAACTCATTACAAAGCTATAATAACAAGCTAACTCAAGCTTTTCCCACACAAAAAGTCATACACACCACCATGAACTCAAAACAAGACCCCATAAGAAGAACAACGCAACCTAGACCTAAACCATGGCTTCGACGTCTCGCTCTATTATGGATTTACGAGGACGGATGGTTTGATAAAGCTTGGCCTCTTCCTTGGAAACAAAGGCGGCAAGAGGTGGTGGTGTGAGTATTTGGTTAGTCGAAGCCTAAGATCTCCTCTTGGAGCGGGCTTTAGGGCTAGCTTTGCTGTTGGATGATGAAGCAATTTCTTTGCCCTTGGTTGTTGTCCCGGATTTGCCCATGAAACCGAAAGACAAGAAGTGTGTAAGTCTATGAAAACATAAACTAGTTATGCTAATCGAAGCTTGAGATATAACGTTATGTGTATCGAATCATGACCAAGAGCATAGGAAAACTAATGATTAATGATCAAACATGTTTCTAAGTGTAAAACAATGTAACGTAATGCCTAAGCTAAGGTTTCGTCAAGCAAACCTCATATAGGCATTTCATCGAACACCTAGTGTCCATGATCACAAACTAATTCCTTGGCTTGTTTTAAACCATCAATTCATCTCTCCATACAACATTTAAGCTCACAAAACCCAAACAACTTCAAATCCAAGGCAATTCCATCACAAATTCAATGATTCAATCCATCTTCCAAGAATCATATACTCATGAAAGTGTAGAGATTGTAAAAATAAAGAGAAAGAGTGATCTACCTTGTAATCTTAGATGAGAATCTTGAATGTTTGATGAATATTGTAAGATTTATGATTTGATTGAGTGGGAAATTTATGTTTGAAGAGAGTTGGAGAGTTATTTTTGGGTGTTTGAAAATGAAAAGGGGTGGAAAATGCTAAGTGTGGAGTGTGAAATAAGCGTCTGGTGTGTGTGCGTGTGTGTGCGTGTGCGTGTGTGTGTGTGTGTGTGTTTGTGTGTGTGTGTGTGTATGTGTGTGTATGTGTTTGTGTGTGTGTGTGTGTGTGTGTGTGTGTGTGTGTGTGTGTGTGTGTTGAGGGAAGGTCACGTGAGGGGGAGGGAGCTAGGCGATATGATGCCGGATTATCCTTGTGCTACGACGCAGGCACGGTCGTTGTTCTGACGCTACAGTGCCACTTTTGGTTATGCTACGGCGCAGCGTGGCCAGCCACGCCCGGGGGTGGCATCATAAACATGTCTATGCTGGAGGAATCCCTATGATTGCCATTGCCACTCTGAATTAACAATAGTAGGAAACTAGGCATGAGGCATAGTTTTGTTGCGCTTGGGTGTGTCGAGTGACCTCGTTTTGTGCCTCGTTACGTGCTATGAGCCTCGAAATATGTAATCGTTACCTTGTTTTGAATCCAAAATTCATTGAAACGAGGGAAAACGACAAAATTAAAATCACAGAAGTTCATACCATTCATCCACCTTTCGAAATACATTTGAAATTATCAAAGCGCCTCGAATCATGAACTTTCTTTATTCGAAGCGACACCTTCAAAACATTAAAATGCACAACATTAGATTGAGAAATACTAAGGAGGGATGTCAAAGGACTTATTAAAACGCAAAAATACTCCCTTGCGTTGCCTCCTAAGTACCACTTGGTTTAACGTCCTCGGCCTGAGGAAATCATGCTCTTCACAGCTCTGTTAATGCAACGTCGGCTTCGAGCCGACATTCTCACCATCCAAATACGCTTTAAGCCGTTGACCGTTTTTCGTAAACCAAGAATCCTTGCTTTCAAGCTCAACCGCTCCTTAAGGAAAGAATTTAGAAATAATAAACGGTCCCGACCACCGAGATTTAAGCTTACCTGGAAAGAGTCGAATGCGAGAATTATATAGCAACACCTTTTGCCCCGGATAGAAGTCTCGATGAATTATTCGTTTATCATGTAATGACTTGACATTCTCCTTATAAAGCTTAGCATTCTCATAGACTTCACCACGGAATTATCCAACTCGTTGAGCTCAACAAGATGTTCTCACCCGCCGTCTTCAAATCAAAGTTTAAGAATCTCGTCGTCCAATATGCTCAGTGTTCAAGCTCTACCGGAAGATGACAAGCTTCCACGACCAATCTTTTCTCGAATCATTCACTGTTATCTCAAAGATTCGCTTTAATTTGCGATTGAAAATCTCTACTTGGCCGCTTGTTTGAGGATGGTATGGGATTTCCACCTTGTGACGAACCCCGTACTTAGCAAGCAACGCTTTAGATTGCCAGTTGTAAAATTGCTTGCCACCATCACTAATTATAGCTCTCGGAGTCCCAAACCTCATGAATATGTTCTTTTTCAAGAATTGGGTCACCACCCTAGCATCTTTAGTGGGCGTTGCGATGGCCTCGAACCACTTCGACATATAATGAACCGCTACAAGAATGTATTGGTTTTTGAATGAGGATGGAAACGGCCCCATTAAATCATTTCCCTAAGCGTCGAACAATTCCACTTCTAAAATCACATTCAGTGGCATTTGATTCCGAGAAGAATGATTGCTGGTTCTTTGGCACTGGTCGCAATGAGAAGTATAGGTGAAAGCATCCTTGAATAATGTAGGCCAATAAAAACTTGAAGAAAGTACCTTAGCCGTGGTCTTTTGGCCTTCGAAATGACCCCCATACTCGGAAGAATGGAAATGATTTAGAATGCTTATCATCTCTTCCTCGGGCACACATCTTTGGATCATCTTGTTGACACAATGTTTGAAGAGATATGGCTCATCCTATAAATAATAACGCACATCGGATAAGAATTTCTTCCTTTGTTGACTAGTGAGACTCGGTGGAAGCCCACCACTTGCCAAGTAATTGACAAAGCCAGCAAACGAAGGCATATTCCCAAGATCAATAGAATAGAGACGCTCATCGGGAAAAGTTTCATTGATCAGTACCTTTTGTTCACCAAAGCTATCACGCTCCTCGAGATGTGATAAATGATCCGCAACTAGACTCGCCATGCCCCTTTTGTCCTTAATCTCCAAATCGAACTCTTGAAGAAGCAAGACCCATCGGATAAGGTGAGGTTTAGCATCTTTCTTCTCAATAAGGTACTTAATGGCCGAATGATCGGTCCACATGATTACCGTAGTGCTAATCAAATAGGCCAAAATTTGTCAAAAGAAAATACCACGGCAAGCAACTCCTTCTCGGTTGTAGCATAGTTTAGTTAGACGTTCGTGAGCATGCGCCTAGCATAGTATATAGCATGAAACATCTTATTACCCCGTTGGCCTAAGACCGCGCCAACAACATAATCGCTAGCATCATATATAAGCTCAAAGGGAAGGTCCCATCATGGAGCTACTATCACCGGAGCTGAAACTAAAGCATGCTTCAAAATATCAAACGCCTTCAAACATTCTATATTAAAGAGAAATGATACATATTTTTCAAGGAGGTCGCAAACGGGTTTGGCAATCTTAGAGAAGTCCTTGATGAACCTTCTACAGAATCCCGTATGCCCGAGAAAGCTTCGAACCCCTTTTACATTAGACGATAGTGGGAGCTTATCAATCACATCAATCTTCTCTCTATCGACCTTGAGCTCTCGAACCGAGAGTTTATGGCAAAAGACGATACCTTCTTAAACCATAAAATACATTTTTCCCAATTCAATACTTGGTTCCCTTATCGTCCTCTTATCCCAATTCAAGCCGTGAACGAGAGCGTGACACCTCAAGCACACGTGTCGTCCTCTTATCGTCGATATCTGTGACAAGTCAGTCATCAAATTCTCTATAAATAGGGCAAGTTTAGGGTGAATAAAGAGAAGGAATAAAAAACACCTAAAGTAGTTTTAAGGGAGAGAAAGCAAGAAGGAGGAGGCGTGGTTTAAGCAAGCATGACGGGATTGGTGGCAAGTAAAGTTAAGGGGAGGCGTAGTCTCTGATGACAAGAACAACGCAAGCATAAATAAGGTAACTATATGGGTTGTTGTTTTAAGAAATGGTTCAAGTTCATGGTTAGCTTTTAAACGTGGCTTAAGTAATTCAACCAGCCCTAAACGATTCATGAAAATTACGTCTTTATGCCTGCAAAAGCCATGCTTTGTGTTTCATTATGACATGTTTTTAAGCATCAATATATATGCTTATCAAGTCAAGTCTAAACAAGACCTTTAAATAAGTTGTTTTGCAAGTTAAGTAAGCCAAGGGAGTAAAATCCCGACCAAGTATTCAATGACGTACGTCGGTGGGTCTATGATGACCCTAGGTGCACCAAACCAAGATAATGCTTAACAAAGCATGCCAAGTTACAAGAACTCGCACACATGTTTACTTTATGTTTTAAATGCCAAGTCTCTTTCATTCCATATTAGTTGATTATGGAAATGAGCAAGCAAGTGTTCTAAGAATGCCTTCTTACATGCTTCCGCTACACTGTTTAAGTAACATCTTTATCGTACCTAAAATCTCTTCGATGTAAACTTGTCTCTTTTACGTGCCATAGTATAGTTATTGAGGCCTTTCCTCATTTTCTTCATATTTTTCAATAATTTCAGGTAATCATGGGAACCAGGGAAACCACCAATAGCGAGTGAATCTAGTATCATGTCTCTTATGTTTTTTCATGTAAATTAGCACAACTTTCTATATTTTTGTCAAGTGATGTAATAAAAAGTCGATGTTTCTACTACTCTTTTGTAATATTGTTCATATTGCTAGAGCCTTTCGATTCGATCTCGAGTTTGAGATTGGGTCGTGGCGGTGACGTCTACCACCCAAGGTGGGACGTTATAAGAACTCTTGTACCCTTAGCTTCAATCCCTTGCATAACACCTTGTACTTCTCTGGTCCTTAGTCTGTTGGATTATACTCTTTACAAGTTGGCACTCTTGTCTTCAACAAGGCCCGGGTCTTCCTCTGGTTCGGTCACCTTGAACCAAGGAAGTTATCTTGATCAACTCTCCTGTCAATCAGCAATAGTAGCTTGTGTTTGTATTTCTGTGTCAGCTTCAAAACACCAAAGGATTATCGTCTTAGGCTTGTGGATGTTTGTGGAGCTGGATTGAAGGTTTATGAATGGCAAGTTGGCTCTTCATTCTTCGATTGCAATATGATGGCAAGGTTATGAAGGAAATCGGTGTCATTGCTTCCTGTTGATAATCTCCCTTTTATTGAACTCCAAAAATCAGTAGGTTTGGATCTCCATCTTCGTTTGAATAGCAATCTGATCTTCTTTCCGTGCTTAGGCCTCCAAAACTTTCCATATCTACAAAACAATGCAAAATCGATTTGTAGCAAAATATTCGAATTTTGCACAAGATATTGTTAGTCCATATAAAAGATACTCAGAATAATCAATGAGGACTTAACAATCTCAACATAATCATCAAAACAAGAACTTTCCATATTTATGATATATATATAGAAACTAAGGAAAGCCTGAACCTTGGTCACACCTATATCAGTTCTGATACCAACAGGGAAGGCCCGGGTCTTCGTGTGTTTTTCTAATAACCTATACTCAAGATCAATTTGTTCAATCAATGTTATCATCAAAATGTATGAACTCAACAATATTTTCCCTTTTTGATGATGACAACCAATTGATGGCCTATTCAGCACAAGGTTCTAAAGACTTGTTAGAAAACCTAGGCATGTACAGAAACCAACAAAGACAGTCAGGGCTAAAAAAACTTTATAGTAAGGAAAGCCATAAACACAATCAAAGATAGCTCAACCAATGGCCATCACACTTCTTCTTCTTCCTTTGGCATCCTCAAAAAGTCAAAAATAGCTTGTTATTCAACCAAAACCCCTTTAAATCATCTCCACATCTCAATATACCTACAAAAAGGTCTCACTATCCCTACCCTCAAGGATAGAAATCATTTCAGATCCAAAAACACTAATCAGATGTTTCAGGTCTCATTCCTCAAGCATGAATAAGCAAAGCAAGCAATAATATTAATTATTACAGACCATATAGCAAATTCAAGTCTTGGCCATAGTTGAAAGATAGGATAGTTCAAAGATAGGCTAGATCAAAGAAGGCTAGGCTTCAGGGTTCTTTGGTTAGGTTTGGGAGGTGAAGGGAAGGGAGATGTTCTGTACCTTCTTCAATTGAAGCTTGACAATGTTGAGTTCCTAGGTCAGTTTCACCACCTTCTTCTCCTCTTCCTTCAGCTGAGCATTGGTAGCCGATCCCATGGAGTGTAGCTTTGAGATCCTGTTTATATTCTCCAAGCATTTGAGGCACCTTGGAGGTTCTTATGGCTGTGAATCAGGATTTGGTGCTGAAGGCCTGGGTCTTGCTACAGCTTGTCTCTTCCGAACTCCATCAACCTTGTTAAACATCAACATCCTGAAGTAGCGTTCCCCATACCTATAAGAAATAATAATCTTGGTTGTGTCTTCCTCCAAATTTTGCACTTCAAAATGCATGAAGACCTTTGTGAGCCAAACACCATACTGAAACTCATGACTCCTATGAGAAGCCATATATTGCATGTGTTTGATCACAAGAACAGGCAAGTTGATAGGTTTCTTCTCCATCAGCAGCTCCATCAAGATCATCGAGTGCAGTAGCCTCAGTCTTCTTTGAACCTCTTGGAATCAAGCACTTAATCACAAAGATGTGAATAAGCCTATGCATATCAGAGAGCTCCTTGGTGGTAACCTTCCTTACAACAGTCAGGGTAGGTTTCTGAGCATACTTCTTCACCAAGGTCAGAGGTTCAATCTCATCTACCATGGGCCCTGTAAACTTTGCACACACATCATATCCAACAATATGAATATCAAAGACCTTACCCAACTTCTCAGTAGTAAGAAGAAAGGATTAACCGTTCACATTGGTGGTAAGATAGGCTTGGGCCTCACTCTATTCCAGATTCTGATAAAATTCCTTTATGGCCAGTGGATGATAGTGAGCTTCATATCCCATAAAAGTAGTTTATTTCTGACTCTGAATTACAGTAGCCAACGCTCCAAGTCCATTATTTTGAAGCCAGGTGAAATGGATCACCTTTCCAAGATGTATATCCCTAGAGACAACAGGGAGAGGTTTCTCCTTCTTTGCTCTCTTCGTAGTTGCCTTAGGAAGGTCTTCATCTGTTTTTGTATCAGAGGAGTCAACAAGCAGCGTTGGGACTTTTTCTTTTTGGTGGATTTGGTGGGTGGTGACTTTGGATTTATAGTGCTTTAGGACTTTGAGATTTAGGATCTTGTTGTTCTTTTCAGTAGGCCTTTTGGTTTGCTTTTTGTGGTGGTGGTGGTTTTTTTTTTCTTTGGGCATAAGGGGTGGTGTATCATCAGATACATCAATGTCAGCATGGAACTCAGAATCATCAGAGAGTATCTCTTCTGCAAGTTTTTCCAAGAAGGCTTTAGCAGCAGCCTACTTCTTTTTAGAAGACCTGGGCCTTCCGTGGCTAGGTCTTTTTTTTTTCTCAGGTTCCTCCTGCATTATTGCCTCGGTCTCTAGTGGAGTTGAGGATATGGTTTCTTTTTGTAGTGATGGGGGATGTTCAGCAGCAAGGTCTTTGAGAACTTCCATTACAGGATCTGGATTTTCTTGTCTAGAATTTTGGTCTTGTTCGACACTGTTCAAGGGCTGGGCCTTCTTTGATTCTGTTTCTCCAGAGATGGCTTCAATCTCCTTTTCCGCTGCTTCTGTTAGAATATCCATGGGATCATATTCTTTGGCAACTATAGAGTGTGTCTCTGATATAGGTGATGATGGTGGTGTCAGAAAATCGTCACTTTTGGCTTCGTCGTGAGTGCTCGATGTTGCACCCTCTCCCTTCATCACAGATTCAGTCTTCTTCATGCCTGATTCTGCCTTTTCTGACATCTTCCATTTTATTGCGCGTTGTTCTTTGGGATGTATGGTAGCAAGCGGCTTTATAGGATTAA
This sequence comes from Drosera spatulata, assembly GCA_035668315.1. Classification (NCBI taxonomy): domain Eukaryota; kingdom Viridiplantae; phylum Streptophyta; class Magnoliopsida; order Caryophyllales; family Droseraceae; genus Drosera; species Drosera spatulata. Next base: position 19,855 of record JAOVYX010013131.1, read on the forward strand.
TCTCTCCCAATTGCTCGTCAATATCAACCGGATTCTCTCTTGTGTTTTTGAAATGACTCTTGGCTTTGTGTTGGGATTTGGTTTTGGGACGAGGAGCCATATGTAGAGAGTGGTTTGGAAAGTTTTGGAAGGTGGTTTGTGTTTTGGAAACTTGCAGTTGCATGTAACTTTGGAAAGTTATGGCAGTTGTTTATATAAGGAAAATATGAGGAAGGGCTGGATAACAAAATAATGGTCATGTAATAATCAATGTCACACCAATTCAACTTAAAACATACCTTTGGCGAACTTATCTTCCCTATTTCAATGTCCCTTTTTCATCATACTTGACATATCCTTCAAGATTCAGGATCATTGACCTTCCTGTCTTGACATCAATAAAATGAAAACATATATATATATATATAATATTTTAGTTTTAAACAAAATATCCTCCCAAATCAACTCCGCTTTAGAAAGAGAAGTAATATAATCGCAAGAAGTTAAAATATTTTGATCATGCCGATTTCCTGCCTTATCTTCTCAAATCTTTCTCTCCCTAAATGTTTTATAAAGATATCAGCCAATGGATTTTCTGTATTACAATGTTTCAAGATTATATTGTCTTTCTCATAATTATCTCTCAAGAAGTGATTTCTAATGTCAATATGTTTCGTTCTTGAGCATTGGATAGGATTTTTGGTTACAGATATAGCACTAGTGTTGTCACATAAAATTAGAACATAACGAAGGCCCAGGCCATGGTCTCTAAGTTATTGTTTTATCCAAAGTGATTGTGGATAGCCTAATCTAGCAGTTATATATTCAGTTTATGTGGTAAAAAGGGCTACTGATTCTGTTTCTTTGATGACCAAGAAACTAAGCATGGACATAGAAAATGACATATACCAGTAGTATCTTTCCTATCCACTAAATGACCTGCAAAATCAGTATAAGAATATCCTAACAAGTCAAAATTGGTCCCCTTAGGATACCAAAGGCCCAGGCCTTCTGAACCTTTAAGATGCCTCATTATTCTTTTGACAGCCTTAAGGTGTGATTTCTTAGGATTAGCCTGAAATCTTGGGCACAAGCACAAAACATGATATCAGGTCTACATGTTGTTAAATAGAGTAAGGAACCAATCATACCTCTGTAGATTTTCTAATCTACACCCTTACCTTGAGGATCAGCATCCAGCTTACATGCAGTAGGTATTAGAGTGTCAAAAGTCTTGGAATCAGTCATGCCAAATTTCTTGAGTAGTTCCTTGAGATACTTCTATTGGTGAATAATTGTTCCTTTATTTCCTTGCTTGATTTGGAGTCCAAGGAATGTCAACTCTCCCATCATACTCATCTCAAATTCTCCTGCCATGAGCTCAGAGAATTCCTCACATAAGATCTCATTAGTAGCACCAAATATGATATCATCAACATAAATTTGCACTGCCAACAAATCAGATTTGCCATGGTTCTTGATGAACAAGGTTTTATCAACTTTACCCTTAGTGAAACCATGTGACAACAAGAATTCAGACAGCCTTTCATACCAAGCTCTTAAGGCTTGTTTAAGGCCATAGAGAGGTTTGTCCAATTTAAACACATGATCAGGATACGTTAGATCTTTAAAGCCAGGTGGTTGTTCAACATATACCTTCTCTTTTAGATAGCCATTCAAGAAAGCACTTTTCACATCCATTTGATATAGCTTGAAATTAATGTGAGCAGCAAATGCAATCAACATCCTAATGGCTTCTAATCTAGCAACTGGAGCAAAGGTTTCTTCATAATCAATTCCCTCTTCTTGACTGTAACCCTTGACCACTAACCTACTTTGTTTCTAGTAATTATATCATTGTCATCAAGTTTGTTTCTAAAGACCTATTTTGTTCCTATGGCAGGGTGATTACTAGGTTTAGGTTCAAGATGCCACACTTTGCTTCTTTCAAACTGATTCAATTCATCTTGCATTGCACACCCAGTCAGGATCAGTTAGAGCTTCCTTATAATCATGGGGTTCTATGTAGATAGAAAAGCTGAAAAAGCACAAGTGTTTAGAAGAGAATTCCTTGACCTTGTTCGGACACCAGTTTTAAGATCACCAATCACCACATCTGGTGGATGTGAGCCTTTGTATTTCCAGTTTCTAATCACTTGAACAGTGTTAGAAGGCTGTTGAAGCTCCAGTTCCTTATTTTGGTAATTTCTTCTAAATCAGGCTCCAGGACCCGGGTCTTCGTGCCTTCAGGTTCCAGATTGCCTACTTGATCTTCATACTCCTCAGTCTTTGTGTTTCCATAAACTCCAGCTTGATCCATTGATGAATCTTGATCTGTGTCAGTTGGTTTGTCCTTGATCAAGCCAATCTCGAAGTCTTCATTTGGCAAATTCGAATCACTTAAGTTAGTTTCATAAAAAATTACATGCACACTCTCCTCAATGGTTTGTATTCTTTTGTTGAACACTTTGTAAGTCTTGTTTCCAAATGCATATCCAACGAATATCTCTTCATCATTTCTTGCATCAAACTTGCCTAGATTGTCCTTTTCATTATTAAGGATAAAACATTTGCATCCAAATTTTCCATGTGAGAGATATTTGGAATTCTTCCATTCATGAGCTCATAGGGGGTTTTCTTCAATATAGGTCTGATCAATGCCCTATCCAGAATGTAACAAGTTGTGTTCACAGCCTCTGCCCAAAAATTTCTTGGCAAGTTGCTATCCAACAACATAGTTCTTGACATCTCCTCCAAGGCCCGGCTCTTCCTCTCTATCACACCATTTTGTTGAGGAGTCCTTGGAGCTGAGAAATTATGCTTAATTCCTTCTTTCCTGCAAAACTCAATGAACTTGAAATTGTCAAATTCAGTGCCATGATTAGTTCTAAGAGCCTCCAATTTGAGACCAATCTTGTTATGAGTTTTGCGGATGAGACGTTGGAACTCATCAAATGTCTCATCTTTAGTTCTAAGAAAAATGACCCATGTATACCTGGTGTAGTCATCAACAATCGTAAGAGCATACTTATTTCCTCCTCTGCTTTGTATTCTCATTGGTCCACACAGATCTATATGGAGCAATTATAATGGTTTAGAAGTACTTACCAAATTCTTGGAATGGTTTTACCTCTTGCACATAAGTCACATACACCTTATTGCTCCACTACAAAAAAACAAGAACAATTAAGCTGCGGATAAATTCCGTCACCAAAAAAGAAAAATTTTCGACGGATCTGTTGCAAAAAAAAAAAAAAAAAAAAAAAACAAGAGAAAAAAGAGGAAAAAATTAATGTTTTGTGACGGAAAGTCAACTTCTTTCGCTAAACTTGAGAAACTTAGCGACAGACTCTGTCGCTAAAGAATAAAAAAGAAATAAAAAATTTTCAATCTTATATTTTGCGACGAATTCCATCGCTAAATAAAAGAGAGGAAAAATTTTGCTACGGATCCGTCATAAAATCTAATTTTTATCCTTAATGAAATTTAAGATAAAAATATGAAGGATACAATTCTGCAACAGAATCCGTCAATAAATCAAAGTGGGAAATGATTTAGCTACGGAATTCATCGCTAAAAGTTAAAAAATGAAAAAACTAAAAATTTCCAATCCAATATTTTCGACAGATTCTGTCGCTAAATATAACAGTTGGAATGATTTTGATACGGATCCGTCACAAAATATAATTACCTTCCTTAGTAAATTTTTGCATAAATTTTGAAGTATGAAATTTAGCAACGGAATCCATCGCTAAATTGAAGTGGAAAATTATTTAGCTACGGATCCGTCATAAAAGGTTATTAATTTCCTTAGTAAAGTGTTGCATGAAAATTGTGACATATAAATATTTGCAACGGATTCCGTCGCTATATCAATAGTTTTAGAATATTTACGACAGAATCCGTCGTTAATAATAAATTTCGTGATAATATTTTACAATTCAAGTGTATAATAAATTTGAATCTTAAAATCCCAAAATATTTTTGATATCCTTAAAGAAAAGTTAACATATATTTATATGATGTATTTCACAAAATTATAATGAAGGAGACTTTATCAGGTCAGAAACTCTTTATAACTTATTGAAGTTATGAATCAAAACTTAAAACATATAGGATATGTTAAGCATGATGTTCATGGTAATAATTGTGAAATCCCAAACTTAAACGGAAAATATTTGTGAAAGATAAATAAATAATGTGAAAAAACATAATAAAAATAAAACAGAAAATACAGTTAGCGACGGAATTCTGTCACTAAACTTAATTGAAAAATTTAAAACCCTAATTAGTGACAGAATTCCGTCGCAAACCAAACATTACGTTCATAATATTTAGGAATTTTAGTTTATAATACGTTTGATTCTTAATTTTTGAAAACATATTTGAAATCCTTACAGTTAGAGAAGATAATTTATAGGTTTTTTACCTATTAATATTTCTATGTTATATTTTACAAGTATACTAATTAAATTGAAAGCTTTTGACAACATTATAATCAAACATACTCAATAATATTTTTAAACTCTTTATAATTTGTTAAATTTATAAATCATAACTTAGAACATGTAACATATGATATTTGGATGATCATGATACACATATGAAGTGTTTTAACTCATAAAATAGTAAAATTCTGCTAATTTTTTTTTATTTTAATTAAATTAACGACGGAATCCGTCGCTAAATTAAAAAAGAATTGATTTAGTGACGGATTTCTGTCACAAACGTTAAGTGAAAAATTAGAAAAGTAAGAAAGTATAGAGACGAATATCCGTCGACAAAAGAGTTGTTTTTTATTTTTGTGACACATTCCGTCGCTAAATTATTTTACTTTAAAAATAAAACTTAGTGATGTAAATCCGTCGCTAATTTTCAATGTATATATTGACACATCAGGAACCCTAATTCACTCTTCTCCAATCCTCATTTTGCTCGCCGCCGAGATCTCTGCCCCGCACGCTGCCGATCTGTCGCTCGTCGCCCTCCACCGTGCCGCACCACGCAGCACCGTCGGTTGCCGTCCCAATGCACACACCCGCGTAGCCCCACTCTGCTTCTCGTTGCTTGTCGACTGTCGCCACGCTGCCGCGCCGGTCGTCGCCCCAATGCACACAGCCCCGCTCAGCTCCCCGACGCACGTCGGCCCGCTCTGCTCGTCGCCCCATCACACACAGCCGTCCCCCCCTCCAAACGCACACAGCCTTCGTCGTCCTGTAGTCCGCATCAGAGAGAGTCTCCGTCTTCGTGGCCTGTAGCCGGAAGGTGCAGGGGTCTCAATTCTCTCGAGCCATCATCTTCAGATTTGACCCAAACCGTCGTCACCGGTATTTTTCTTAAAATCTATCACAGTTTGATTTTATCTTATTAGGAGTTGATTGTGGTTGATTGGATGTTGGGTTGAATGGATTGGATGAAATTGCGAATTGTTCAAGAACTATTTGTTTAGTTGTTTGTCATTGCAGTTGGTGTTGTTGATGCGATTTGGGATGCGATTGTTGTTGTTGGTGCTATTGATGTGTGATGTGAAGATGAGGAACGTTGGATTTGTTATTGATGTGTGATTTGGTATGGAATTTAGGATTTTATAGTTTTTGGTTTCTGGTTTAAGGTTTACGGTTATGAAACTTGCGTGCATAGATCCCCTAACAAATAATTCTATTGAGTGCATCTTTTGTTGACCATTACTTGCCTAATGAAATATTGATTAATAACAAACAAGTTCAATTATACATTTTCAATTAAGCATAATGATTCCTGGATTGTGAGATTAATCAAAATATTTGTTAGATGAAAATAATCTTGAATTATATGCGATTTTTTAAGTATAACCTTTTATATACAAATTTAGGGTCAACCTTAATATGATTTGACTTGTAGTTATTGTTTGAATGTAGAAGTTCGATCGATATGGAGTTGTATCGATCATGGATGTATGAGTGACTGGACGGTGGCCACTTGAGCAATTGTTTCGTCGAGGGTGTCGACGAGTTTGTTAACGTTACTCTTCAGTACGACGAAGGTCGTTTTCCAGGACATTTGAATTATCATTGTAAGAATTGAAAGAATCATAGATTTCAAACAGTTGATACTTTGATAATTCATCTTCTCAGTACGGGTTTCACAAAGAACTATTTTGTTTGGGTTTATCACGGGGAAGCATGGGGACAAAATCCTCATGTAGAAGTTGATGGATCGTCTAATGTGTTCTAACAAGAAGTTGGCGGATCGTCGAATGTTCTTCAAAATCCTAATATTTATGAGAATGTGTTGGTTGATGCATTCCCGGCTGAATATTATGAAGAAACTGAGGTTGCAAATGAAAGACTATATTATGATGTCCGCCACCTGCATCCAGACATTATTTTAACATAATGGATGCCTCTCAGTCTCCTTTGTATGATGGGGCCAGCATGTCTCTGTTAGCCGTTGCTTCACGGCTTTTGACTCTGAAATGCGATACAACCTTCCTCATAAAGCGGTTGACGGAATCTACAAGTTGTTGAAGGATGTGTGCCCACCCAATAATATCATGAAGGAAGGGATGTATGGCATCAAGTCTCTTATGAAAGACCTTAATCTTCCTGTGAGTAAGATTGATTGTTGTCCAAATGGTTGCATGCTTTTTTGGAAAGATTCTATGCGGTTGGCAAGATGCTCTATATGTAATTCAAACCGTTACAAGGAGAAGAGAAGTTCGAAGAAGCGGTCGGGTGTTTCTCTGCTTCGATATTTTTCGATAACTCCAAGGCTACAACGGTTGTAGGCCATGTCTTAACATTCCACTTCTCGTAGATCTGATGGCATCATGGCACACCCTTCAGACAGCAAGGCCTGGAGACATTTTGTAAAGATGCAGAAAATTTAGATCAAATAAATATTAATGAGTATAAAAAAAATTATAACCGAATAATAATTATTAATTGATAAACGTAACGAGAATATGCGTCTCCTCCTTATATGATAAATTAAAAGAGAGAAACGAATCTCGTTTCAAAGTTTTGAGACGTAACGTTATGTTTATAACATTAAAACTTGTGACGAATTTGGGATAACTTTTGTCGCGGAAAAATTTGAAAAATTATATGTTAATTAATAACATGATTTTTCGAGCGTGGTGGTAAATTTTGAACGAAGGCTGTGGAAGATGTGTGATTAACCGATCCTGCGATTAAACGAAACGGGGATGTTTTTTTTAATTATCCTACCAATTCCCTTTCCCTCTCTTTTCCTCCCACTCACCACTTTTTTACTCCCCGCCTAACTCTTCCACCAAGCCCACTACTTCGTTCCACCCACCCATCCTCATCACCAAGGCCATTAGCATATCTTCATCACTCTCCTCTTCATTTCACTCTCGTCTTCCTCTTGTTCTCTTCATTACCTTGCTTTCTTCGATTGTTTCTTTGTTTTTTGGCTCAAGTAACACAGCAAGGCGGTAGAAAAAGGCAAGGACGCAGGGAGGATCATCATTAGAGGAAGGAGAATAGACCGAGAGAGGGGGACACGAGCCTCAAAACAAGGAAGAGTGAAGTCGAGCTAATCCCGTCAAAGGAAAGCGAAACAAGCCCAATCCGTTTCAACAAGAGGGTGAGCTTTTCCTTCTCTGTTCATAACCTCTAACTGATCATATGTGATCAAAAAACAAGAAAAATAACAAGAAAAACAAGCCACGGACAAAGAAACGTGATATTTGAACGAAAAGACGAGTTATGCTCGTGAGACCCGAGACCTAAGGTTTTACGTATCAAACAAGCCCAAAATTGAACAAACATGACAAGAACTAAGTAAATGTTATGTTTATGAAGTTTTAGATCATTTGGGATTGAATTGGTTGGGTAAAAGACAAACATTAGCAAACCAGCCAGAGGCGTTTCTAGACAACTTTGACGTTCGACATTAGAATGCATTTTTAGATTCCTGATTTGGATGGCGATACATGTTAATATACTAGTTGTATATTGATGCGTGATGGGTAGTTTTGCCCTGTGCGGTGTGTTATGTTGTGTTGTGTTATGTTTGCATTTTCGTGTTATTGTATGATGGTGTGGTAGCACTTGTAGCTTATCGTAGTTCATGATAATCTAACCCTGATAGTCCTAATGATAGGGTTTGGGTAGGTTTTTCTCCATTAACCCTGTATGTTATATGAATGTGATAGAGACAAGTGCTAGGTTTACAAGGTTTGGCACACGATAATGACCAAAAGGTTAGGGTCAATACAGGTTAATCCTATAAATGATGTCATGTTAAAGATGAACATGCAAAATAGGGATAAATTCCTGAGAGGTGAGGTTAAACTTCGAGTTTGTTAATCCTACTGCGTTGTTACATTGTGACTTGGGAAAGATGTTATGTTAAACTGTAAAGGGATGAGTAGTTACGATTAATCATCTTATGCGCGTAGACAACTCTGTGAGGTTGTCAGGTTGTGGGGTATCTCGCTACAGGAGACCCTTGGGCGTCGTTACAGGTTGATCCCCTGTTTCGAGTGACCCCGGACTTTAAACTTCTAGAAGAAGCTATGGATTTACATGTTTAGCCAAGGTCACAGTGTTCACAAGAGGGTATCTGTGGTCTGTCATGTATATTAAAGGTATGACTGATTTTGTTGTAGATTTAGGACAGATTGTTCTCTCTTTCTTTCCTTTTTCTACTTCCCCTGGAGAGGGGGCCGGCACGTTACTGAGCTCGTATAGCTCACGGCGTTGCTTTTCTTCTATTTCCTGATTTCATCTTTTCAGGTGCAAGACTTGAGGAAGGATTTTGATTAAGCTATGATCCTGTTTGTAATATTAATTCTTGGGACAACATTTCTAAGTTTCTACGGCTTGAATATGTAATAAATAAGTAAACTTGTGGATCTAGTTTGATAATGCTTTAATTGTATTTCCATTTGGATTTATTCTAATTCAAGTTAAGTTAGATGGCCTGGCTAAGGTTTGTGGGACCTTAACGGCAGTAATGCCACGTGGGTTTTCAACAAAGGACATGAAAATCGGGGCATTACACATTTTGATCGTACTTTTCCATCCTTCGCGACCGAGGCACGCAATGTTCAACACAGTGATGGATGTGACGGGGAAGACGAAAGACAATGAAAAATCAAGAAGAGATTTGACTGTGTATTGCAACAGATCCAAACTCCACGTTGTCAAGAGTGTTTGTGCTAATGGCAAAACTCAGTTTTTGATGCCGAAAGTTCCTTTTGTTTTGGAGAAAAATCAAAGAAAACTGTTGTGTGAATAGGTCAAAAAATTACAATTTCCAGATGGATATGTATCCAACCTTCGTCGATGTGTCCGTGGGTCTAAGTGGCAGCTTAGAGGCATGAAAAGTCATGGCTGTCATGTTTTTATGCAAAGATTGCTGCCCGTTGCATTCAGAGAGTTGTTGTGGAGGAATGCATGGAAAGTTTTCACAGAGTTGAGTCAGTTTTTCAGGGACTTGTGCTCAAATTGTATATCTTGCGAGGACATGGAGCGTTTGGAGATATTTATCCCTGAAATTATTTGTAAGTTAGAGAAGCTGTTGCCTCCAAGTTTTTTCAATTCCATGGAACATCTTCCTATCCATCTACTATATGAGGCAAAAGTAGCTGGACCTATTCACCATAGATGGATGTATGGATTCACCATATGAGGCAAAAGAGCAACGATTTCGTTTGGTGGGCCTGAAAATTTGTAAAAACTTTGTTTTTTAAGGTTCTTGTTCCATCTAAAGTAAAAGATTGGGAATAAAGCACATGTGGAGGGTTCTATATGCGAAGCTTATCTATTGGACGAAGCAAGCAACTTTGGAAAGTTGTACTTTCCAGATAGTGTGGAGACAAAGGCTAATGACCTTGGTCGTTGTTCTAGGAGGTCAAGTGATGATGGTAACGATCAGAACCTTCCGGATGTCTTTTACAGAAATGGGGGTTATGCCCCGATTGAGAGGAAAGCGAAGAGAAAGAAGAGGGCAAAAAAGAAATTGATACTTGATCAAGATGCCAAGGCAGCTCATAGATATATTCTCACGAATTGTGTACTTGTTGCCCCGTTTGAGAGGTATGACTCTTAGATTTTTTAGGGTAATATTTGCATTGGAATAGATTGTTTTTAAAATCTCACGATAAAAATGTTATAGGTTATTCAAGGAGGAGATGGTGAGAAGAGGTTGCGTTGACACTATAGAAGAAGCAAGGACAAAAGCGCAACATATATGGCCTATTTGGTTAAAAGAGCATGTAAGTCAGTTTTCATCCTCGTACGAGTGAATTGTAGAAATTTCCTCATATTCAATATCGCAGTAAGTATCTATTTCCTCACAGGTCCGTCTAATCGATGGTAATGAGATGATCAAGGCAATAGCTGCGGGTCCTGCAATTTATGTAACAAAATTCAAGCAATATGTTGTCAACGAATTTTTTTTCCGACACATTCTCAGCCGATAAGGGAAAAATTACTGCCAATTGGGATGTTTGCGTGAAAGGGGATGGCATCGCAGACTATTATGGCATTCTCATAGACATTGTTGAACTGTAATATATCGGGATAGATTTTCAAAACTTAAAGACTGTGCTTTTCAAATGTGAATGGTTCGATTCAGTCTCTGGATTAAGCGTGCACCCGAGCTATGGGCTAGTTGATATAGAACGTCTGAGTCGATACAGAGAGCTTTATGATCCTTTTGTCCTTCCCACTCAAGCCATTCAAGTATATTATGCTCCTTATCCGAGTTGTGCACCCCGACATAATAAATGGTGGGAAGTATTCAAAACAAAATCACAATCTACTATGGAAGCTCCTGAAGCAATGGAACAAGTTTTACAAGAGGATTTCAATGTCTCACTGTCAATTCTTGAACCATTAGAAGAAACAAAATATGGTGATGATGATGAAGATGATGAGATGGAAAATATATCACAATCAGAAAAGTTCAATGAAGAGGAAGAGTGCTATATTTTCAGTGAAGATGATGAGATGGAAAATATAGCACAATCATGAAGAGGAAGAGGAAGACACAACAAAAGAGGAAGAGTGCGTAGATGAAGAAGAGGGAGAAGATCAAGAGGACTTTGAAAAGTTCGATGATGGCGATGACGAGGGGGAGGAATGAAGGTTTCTGAACATCTAATTAATATATAATGAACTAGAACGACTTTATGATCCCTCACTAATGAATTCCTTTTTGTAGCATATTTAAACATACTGATTGCAAAAAGCAGAAAATGAATTTATTTTTGTAGCATATGTAATCATAAAAATAAGGGAAATTTTTAAGTTCAATTCATTTTTTATCTTTTACGTTCGCAGATGTCTTCCGGTGTTGCGAGGGGATGACGTAGTGCTTTGCGGGATCGTATTTCAGACACGAGCATCTCTAGGAGCGTTGAGAGTGTTATGCCATCGACTAATCCAGCGACAGATCCAGAGGTTCAGCCTGATCAGTTCGATATTATGGCCGATGTTAGGCACGGAAAAGTTCAGTTAGCCCTGATGTTGACTCCAAATGAGCCCTCTCCTCGTGCATCTACATTAGAGCGGCCTTTATCGTCTCGTGCTCGTTGTTCTAGACTTCCAGACGTCAATCCTAGTACTCTATTACATCCAGATACTCACTGGTAAAATTGTTTTCATTCACATCATTTTTAATTCTCATATATATATATATATATATTTTTCATTTATGCATCATTAATATCGACGTACTGTTTTTTTTTTCCTTACATGTACTCGCTAAATCAATTTTGTAGGATTTATCACAGTGATGTTGTGAGGACAGTCACTTCCTCATTCACAGCCTTTATGAGGAATTATGGACTGCCTATGGACAGATTCCACTCCAGGCCCCAGATCGTATGTTTGGTTGGTTCTCGCTATGAATACGAAATACCATTTTTATTTATCTCTAATTTTGTTTCGATATCTCTAACTGCACCAATAAACCTACCTAGGTTGGAGATTTTTATTCCGTTTCTAGCCGATCCCAAGTCCATATAAAATGGTGAGGGTTGTGTGTTAGGTAGCCGACAGCCAACACATAAAAAGTTCTGTTGGATCTCTCAACATGAATATAACGAATTGTGAAAATTTCCTTGGGACGTACCTCAGCAGTGATGCATTGCATGGCCTGAGTGCTTCGAAAAATGAGCAAAGGCCGCTACATCGACGCCCGAATGTAGTGAAAAATGAGCAAGGGTTCCAGCATCACGGACGGATACGGTTAAAGAAGTTAATCCAAAAAAATAGAGTTCGTTTAGCTAGTTGGAACATTGGGATCTTGAATGGAAAACTTTTAGAGGTAGTAGACACAATGGTTAAAAGGGGTTTCTTACAAGAGATGAAGTGGAGTGGAAATAAGGCTAAGCTTATTCAAAGTACGGGGTTCAAGCTATGGTATTGTGGTCAATGTCAGACTAGGAATGGAGTTGGTATAATTATGCGTAAAGAGTTGGTAGAAAATGTGGTTAGTATCAAGCGTTGGAGAAATAGGGTGATTTCTGTTAAGGTCTTGATTGGGAAGGAAGTGATTAATGCGGTAAGTGCTTATGCCCCGCAAGTAGGTCTTGGAGAAGATGTTAAGGTTCAGTTTTGGGAAGACATGGATGAAGTAG
>JAOVYX010013142.1:0-32430 GCA_035668315.1 Drosera spatulata
ATGGTCAAAACCTGGTTCTGCATTGAAATATCCGTGAACAAAAAGTTCAAACGTAGTAGAGACAAACATGCAAAGCCAGAAGAAGAATGAAAACCAAGGAACTGCTTACCCCATAGTCTATGTCAAAACCATCAATCTGAAGGTGATCTCCATACTCCTGTCATGCATAAAAACCACGATCTACATCATTCATATGTTAAGTTCACTCTAAACAGAAGACGATGAGCAAATATTCATATGTTAGAATCCAAACAGTATGTTTCACCTATTATATATCCCAACTTCAACAAATCGGCATTACGTCGGAATATCACAAGAAACCCAGGAAAAATCTCAAGCGATGAGCATTTAAGTTTGAGCTGGTGAAAATCATAGGAAAATATCGTGTCTAATAAGCTAAGGCTACCTCAGATGCTAAAGTTGCTACACAGTTGAGTTTTAACCATGTCAATTAAGTGAGATAAATGCAAAAACAATAACCCGCATAATCCTACTAAGTGCAGGGTGTCGTGAGTGCGGGATGTACACAATATTATACCCCTGTTATAATATTACAACCGAGACTGTTTTCTAATTTTTTAGGCCCACTAGAGATGTAATATCCCTTGCCACATAATTATGGGGAAAGGGTCTGAGAAACCCTTTGTGACATGTCAATGAAGGGAGATCGTATATATGAAAATTTGTATTAGAGAAAACTATTACTCAATGAGCTACGGTCAAACAGACAACACTTAGGGACAATTTCTATTCATAGGAAGCTAACATTGACTACAATCTAATATAGATGATTAACTCTAACAATCCCATAAAACACAATCATATAAAATAAAGGTCGAAAATTTACCCAGACTGCAAGGGAGAACATTTCATGAGAGTGGCAACCAGCAAAATCTCATGAGAAAATATATTTCTAAGAAGCGAGCCGACTCAAAATCAGCCCTGTATATGAGGCTAAACAAGTACTAAAGCAGCTCCTTCTTGCATTTAATTATTTCATAAACTTTGGAGGGAGAATTTGCTTAAAGCAGCACCCCTTTTCGTTCCTTAAGCCATTTCAATAATGTAGACACCATTTTCTTTCCACGAGACATGCGTGGAGATCTTTTTTAAAATTAATTTAATAACTGAAAATATTGAAAGAAGCGCTTAGGACTATTTGAAGATCCTTGCGATGCTATTATCAGCAAATATTGAAATAGTATACTCTTCGAATTCAATCTATAAAAGTCAGACGCTAAATAAAGGACCAGTGTGATTGCTGCAACCCGGAGAAACTAAATCGACGTAAAATACATGAGTAAAAATAAAGAACGTACCTGAACATTTGGACATATGATTCTAGATAGTAGATACACAGGATGACATCTTCTTTTAGTTTTAAAATTTACTCAAGAAGCTACTGTACACAATAGATGAGATGTCAATAACAATTACCTCTAGTTTCTCCAGCAGTCCATGGATGGTAGAATCAGCTAGCTTATGAAATTCATCCTCCTCCAGCATTGAACTGTAAAAGAACATAAAAGTCTAGATCAGAATTATTGTAGCAATCCTTTTAATGGAATTGCTCCTATCAGGTGGCACTAGGTGGTCGCCTATGACAAGATCTTCCAGTAACCCCTCTGACAACTCGTCCATCAAATCACACTTTCTCGACAATCGCACTAGCTGATTTACTCTTCAAGCGCCGCCCAATTGTCCATCACCTTTTAGGCTTCTCCATCAACATACTAAGAATACATCCATCTAGTAATCTAATATCACATGTCTCAATGACTGTTATGTAGTACTAATCGCCACAACTACCATCTTCTGAATATGTATTGGAACCAATTACTTAAACCCCAGTCTACTCCATGCAGCATGCTTCTTGTCCTTTGATACCACAACAGAGCAAAGACACAGCTACCTCAACATTCCAGATAATCTAGAATCGCTAGATAGTATAACGCTAAAAGCACTAACTTTAGCGTATCCCGGGTGACACAATCTTACAAGTAATACCTTAACGAATTTCAAATGTTCAACCTAAGCGGAAATAAAGAAAGAAAGAAAAATCGCAAAGATAACTGGCATTGAACATCATCTACTGGTTTAATCCGAAAAAACAGCATTGTTTCTGGAACAGTTCCACAATTCTTGCAACAGAAAATTGAAACATTCAACGTATGCTGGAATCATATTACTAGGATTAAAAGGGACTGGAGCACAATACCTATAATCCACAGCAGCAGGACCTCCTACATTCGAAGGGCGAGAGCAAAACCTTCGGGGAGCAAATGCTTGCAATGAGGATACATCACAGATATCAACACCAGAAGCTCTGGAAGTTTCAAGTGGAATCACAGATGACTCAAGCGAAGATAAAACGACAGAAGAAGACGGCCGTGCCCTTAAAATGCCAGTCAATCTTTGCATCAGTAGCAACTTCTTTGATGCCAATAAAGCCATTTTCATCTAGCTCTAGAAACACACAACCCAAAACCAATGCCAGCTAAGCCAGAACACCTTTCCTCACTCCAGTGAGAAACTTGAACACCAAATTTAAAAAGCAACAATTAAAAAGCACAGTGAAATTCGACAACAACAAGAGACTTGAAATCTGCAAAGAAACAACGGTAACAAATCAGTTCTGCTTTGCTTCGCTCTGCTTGCTCAATGCATCATCCACCGGCGGCAAAGTCTGCAAATACAAAACCTAAATATATTTTCAAACCCTAAACCAATACCAATGTCGAAATTAACACAATAACTCTCACGAGCATGTATAATATCTCTCAGGCATTTCGTCGAACAGGTGACGGGCATCGTCAAAAGAAAAACAATGAGGCGACAGGAAGTGAAGGGGAGAGTACCAGATTAGGTTTGTAGATGTTGTGGACGATTGAGGCGCCGGCGAGGAGAGAGGCGACGACGACGACGCACGACCAAGCAAGTGACGGCGTGCGCACGGCCGGCTTCCCTCCGCCGAATTTCCGGTTCATTCTATGCTTTCTCTCTCGTGTGCTAGCAGGGAGCTTATCATATAAGGTACTGTTTGGTGTGACAGCCCGAAATGGGATAAATGGCACATAAATCATCTAAATTATCATTGACATTTTAACATCCTAAATTTTTTAAATATACGATTAAACACTCTAATAACTCCCCCTATCACATACATGAGGGGGCGAGGCTCTTCCCTCTCTATCGAAATTTTTCGATATTTTAAATAAATATATTTTTATATGTTATATAACGTATGATCGAATATAATGTTATAAAGAACGTTATATATTTAAACATACAAATAAAAATAACGAACGCGTAATGTCTCAACGTAACATTACGAACATACAAATAATATAATCCGCATCGTTAAATATAACATGATAATGATGTAAAATGTATTTAATAAACACACGTATTAAATACAACGTATGTATAACGTTATAACATTATTATATTAGTATTTGGACTAATAAAATGCGATCATGAAAAAATTCGAAATTTTCGACAAAACAAACGTCATTAAGTTAGAAATAATTTTCTCTAATTACGGGTACATTTTTTTACGAAATAATATAACGAAATATAGATCAAAATAGATTGATGACGATAAAACGAGGGAGCGGATGTGAATTAATATAAATTCACCGCCCAAACCCATTTATTTCCTCTGCATCTCCCTGCGCACACAACTTCCGTGTCGCTTTCGTGTCGCGCAGCCCCGTCCACCTTTATTCCCGCTCCACGCCTCCATCGCCCTCCTCCTCGCCATCACACAGCAAACACACCTCTTTTCCTTCCTTGCAGAGAACAAACATCAACTCACCAACACCTTGCATCAAATTCCTAGCTTTTCTTTTCCTTTCCCTTCATCTTTCACTGCTCCTCTTCACCAAACACCACACAGCCACCTTGATCTCTGGCAGAGAAAGCTTGAAACCGACGCCAAGAAGTAAACAGCAGCAACAACAGTGAACGCAGGGACGGATGGCAACGACGTCGGGGATAGCAACAATGGGACTCGCATCGAAGAAAACAAAAAATTAAGGTAACCTAACCCGATTCGATACGTTTATATTCGTTCACGAGCTCGTTTTCCATTCGTATGCTGTTGAATCATGTTTGAGCTGTGGAATGTGCATGGAGGATGAAATATATGTGTTGGTGTCGTTGTCGAATGATTTCGCGAATGTTTGATGTGAACTTCCTGTGTTTTGGGCAATTCAGGACAGTCACGCCCGCGACACCTTGTCATGCCCTCGACTGTCCAAGTCGCGCCCACGGCCTTGCCCAGCTTATAGCAGATACTTTTCCGAGCTCAACATCGACCTCAAACGTCAACCCTAAGGCCTAATCTTGCATATTTGGGCATAAATATACGTCTAAGGAATATTAAAAATGATGCATGCGACCATGCAACGCTGAAATCAAGGACGAGATTCTGTTCAATTTGTTTATTCTGAAATGTGGGAAACTGTTGGGGTTGTAATCGAGCAAAACACACAACCATGCTTTACAAATAAACAGTATGTTCATATATATATGCAAGGTGATTTCACAATGTATGAATAATATCAAATGAAATCATCATAACACATACTAAAAGGAGTACTGGGACGGGATGGGAATCACCATGCTTGGTGATACAGACAAATGAAACGCGAATCAACAAAGAATGCATATTCAACGTAAAAGCTGAACATGGTCTGTCAAGTCTTATTTCATGTTTTCTTGAATGTAGTCTGGGGAATGAGCTCGGCACTGTCATCATCTCCCTTTGCTGAAACTGTTGAGGAAGAAGATCGTACTTGGTGTCCCTTTTTTAAATCTATCGAATGTCAAGTGAAAGTCCTGGGGACTGAGTTCTAGCAAAAAATCTTTGAGTCATCGTCACGGTGAACTGAAACTAATTAGGGAGGGTTGAACAGCCCCCATCCTCTTAGCTAGGGAGGTTCAAATCTGTTCCAATGAGAGGAAAATAGAGCCCGTTGGAAGCACATTACTAACTCTCTGTCAGAGAGGTTTAAATCTGTTCCAATGAGAGGCAAATAGAGCCTGTTGGAAGTACGCTACTAACTCTTCAAATCGACGAATTCTTGTAACTCGACTGACGACTGACGAGACTTGTACTCAGAGTCTGTCTGTGAAAAACTCTCGAGTCATGGGCTCATAATAATAATAATGAACTCAAGAGATGTGAAATAATACAAATATGCGTACATAATATGGCGTACACATTTTCTACTAAATGCAAAAATGTTTTATTGGTGCTCATCGATTCGTCATAGTCGGGGGAGTATCCTGCAAATATGAGACATACACTCTAGGTTACTGAGTTTCATACTCACAGGTTATGTATTCCGTTTGCAGGTGAATTACAGGACAAACTGTGAATCACAGGTTATGTATTTTTGGAAAGATGTGACGGATTACCTTCTGTATTTTGAAAATGATACAATGAATTTGTGTATTCTAATTATGAAAGATATGAAATGTACTAGTCATGCCACTGGACGATGTAAAATATTTGCTTCCGCACTTGTAAGAAAAGAATATGTGTTTGTCAAACATGATGGATTGAAGCCTCACAGCTATTTTCCTTGACTCTTGATACCTCTAAACCCGTTTGGTTGTTTAGCCTTGTCACGGACGGGGTTCGTGACCGTATAACGCCACGTGTCCCATGACGTGGAACTCGGGGCGTTACATCATCGACAACTGAGGTACATGCGCGACTTTTCTTTTAGAAACTTTGATTACTCATACCTAAAAAGGAGTTAGGGCTGTCTAGAATGTCGATTATTGGTTGTCGCTTAAAACAGAATTTTAGAAACCGTCCACCATGGAATGTTGTCGTTAACAGAAAAAACAAAAAGTCATATCTACTTTTTTCTTTTCTTTTCCTCAAACTCATGTCTACCCACTATTCAACATCATCTTCATTCAACACCACACACTAGCACACTCGACACTTCCATGTTCTACACAACCAGGAGAGAGAAGTGAGAGATTGAGTGAATTGGGTATGAGAATTTGGTGATGAAGGTTTCAACTAGATGACGAAGCAATAGTGGCCTAACTCAAAGTGGTCTCAGCGATTTCTTAAAGATTTGAACTTGACACTTCAAGGTATGTCATTTACTTCGTTTTGTGATTACTCTTTGTTTTACCTCAGAGAATGAACACACAAAAGTCAAAATTTTCCCTTTTTGCTTTGATAGTGTCTTTGTCATGAGCTATTTAGCTAGATCTAAGACATTCAAGTGAAATGATAGTGTTAGTGAATCTACATTTTGTTTGATTTTGTGGTTATGTGCAGGATATGGGCTTGCCCATCTTATGGTTATACACTTGAGTTTCACTTGGGTGAAAATTCAAGTGGGATCCTGTTGTGGAATATGTTTGAGGGTGGGTAGAGGACGTAGGGGATGTAGATCCTGATAGGCTAAACTGTTAGAATTCAATCACCATGAAAGCTTGAATTCAAGCTTTATCAAGAACTCGTCAATGATGAGGGAATTCAATATTGAGAGAGAGATATGAGAGAGAGAGAGAGAGAGAGAAACCAGAGGAAAGAGAGAATTATCATTTTATTGATTGGTCAAACTCGTACACATAAGTATCTATTTATAAACATCTATCTAAAATTACAATCGAGAAATCAAGCAAGAAAACAGAGTTAATTTGTTTGTGATAATAAAACACATATTGAAAACCCAAAAACCGAATTCATATTCAACTAAATTGAACAAAGCAATCAAAATCATAAGGATCTAGTACAAGTACCAACGAATTTGAGAATTCATATGGGAATCACTGGAACTGATAGTCCCCTATAAGTCAGAATACTCAAGAGAGGGGAAGGAGGGAAGGGGGTGGGGGTAGATTGAGTATTGAAAACTTTTCACGAATAATATAACAAATCAGCGGAATATGCAATGGGATCGGTACCAAAGTTGTGACTTAGACAATCAATTTTACAAGTAGGATAGAAGTTGAGTGAATTTTCCAATTTAACTACTATTGATAGTCCAATAACGTCGATTCTAATTCCAGTTTACAAGTTAAACTTGGGTGATTACTTGAATGTGTTTTAATCTTGATTTTATTGCTGTGAATGATTACCAAGCAAAACTAAGGATGCAGAGAGTAAATGGACACAAGAATTTATATTAATATCCCTGTAGTTAACAACTTATCAATTAAAATACTTACCCAATCTCCCGTAGGGATTTTTAAACTCTTGCACTATCTTCCTTTTAGTACACATAGTTTCGACCCTTTTGCAACCCTAACTCTAGAACTACAAACCAAGTAGTTGAAACTAACTCCACAAGTCTAATTCTAGATCTGCTACAACTCAACTCTACAAGTCTAACCTTAGTCCAGTTACAATCTCTAGTTCTACTCTGAAGTAGCTACTCATCGCAGCACGAGATTGGTTCCATTTATAGATTTTGTTAATACAAGACTTGATCTACCCTTATGACAATTACAGTAATCGAAATCAATCTAGGAGCACACAAAAGGGTAGAATTGACCTGATATGGTCATTGAAAAACAAAATTTCAAAACCTTTCAAACCTTAAAGTATGGAAATCAAATTTTAACACTCGTATTCTATAATCTCCAGTTCGGCTTGGTTGCAAAAAGGTTTATGCGTCTCCAAGTTTTCAAAGCTAATGACTTTTCCATTAAATAGAAAGTTATAATGGGCTGAAATTGTGCCATTTTTTCCTCTAGAAAGTGGTTATACAGGTGTGTGGTTGTGGGTAGATGAGTGTGTTGCAAAATCCCATGAAAATAGCAACAAACAATTAAATCTTCCAACAATATTTTCAAAGCACGTTCTAGAATCAAAATAAGTTGAAAAATATTTTAAAACCTTTGACTAATCAGGGTACATCAAAAACACAATTTAAGATCTGGACCCCCACTTTGACAAATTATAATCATTTACGAAAACCTACAGTATTCATGGGACTTGTCCCATTACCATAAGCAAAACACTCGAGAAGTTTCAAAAAGCCGTTTTGACTTTGGTACTCCTAAACACTTAAGAAATGGTGGATTGTCATACCTTTATATCTGGACTACACATTTGCATTACGCCAGGACTCATTGTAGCTCCAAATGCTTCCACACGCCTGATACTATGCAACCCTTTCACTTGGATTGATTCATTAATGCCTTCCATCAAATCGATCAAGACTCTGAATCTTCCTTGTGAAATATCTTATGCGCGAGTGTATTTGTTCATCAATTTATAACACTTACACAAAACACATCAAGACAGCTTGTAGGAAATGAGTTGTGTTATCATCTAAACTAAGGAAAAGAACATATACATGAAAGTCTAATATTTTTCCCCTGTTTAATGATGCTAAACTATTGATGGTCTAAAAGATATGACTTAATATGTAAGCACGTGACGTCACTGTCGCTACAAATAGGAGACCATAGCAAGGCAAATTTATAACAGGGTTTACATAAAAGGACATAAGAGGAAGCAATTATAAATACATACATAACTTAGTCCACCGATATGCTTCCTATATAGGTTATTATACAATCCTCGATGCCATACCCAATTAACAACAGAGTGCAACGGTCAATTATTACAATTATCCATAGTTTGGTCTTAAGGCTCAAAGTACTGTCACACATTCTAAATAGTATATATTATACAAGAGGACATCATCTCGGTGCAGCTACTCGCATGCTTCACCATCCTCACCTGAACCTAATCAAGGAACAAAACAAAACAAACAGGAAAAACCATGAGCAAAAGCTTCGCTCAGTAGACCCCGGGTACTGCCATGGGTGAGACGCTACGTGGCACCTGCTATAGCACGTCACGTTTGGCAGTATATTAAAACCCTCTTTTTGTTATCATTGTTATTTGACCTCGTCCATTCTATCCCGTCATGCTTTCTAATTAGTATTATTTCCTATCATTGCAGCACGTGTTACAATGATATTAACTTTCACTTTTAGACCCCACCACACCGAAAGAATGGGACTTTTTCTCTCTTTTTCCAATGCGACCACCAATAATAGAAGGGGTTCCCGCCCTTTATTCAATGCGACCACAGAATCATAGAAGGGGTCCCCGTCCCTTATCCAATTCGACCACCGAATCATAAAAGGGATATCTATCCCTTATCAATACGACCAAAGAACCATAGAAAGGGTATCCGCCCCTTATCAATGCGACCACGGAACCATATCCGCCCCTTATCAAATGCGATCATAGTATAACGGGAGGCTGTCTCCCCTTGGAAGTGCTTGGCTCGTCTCGTTCCCAACAAACTCATCTCGGCATGTAACCTGACCTTCTCCGTGGGCTCGACTTCATTGTTCCAAATAATTGAACACGTTTCAAGGGTTTATCATCACCCTTAGGTTTAATGGTTATCAACTTTATATAGGATAATCTTTAATGTTATGTTTTATTAGTATAGTTAGAGAACGCTTGGCCGTAAATGTAATTATACTAGGGTCGATTTATTTCCATTCGTTATGGTGCACCCTAATTTATGACTAGTCACATTATATCGATTTATCAATTTTAATGTTTATAATTTTCGATTCCTCTTTAACCCGATTAGACTTTCGTGACACAAGAAACAAACATCAAATTCCTAAAATAATCCCGAACTTCATAGATTGTTCTTTGAGCCCCCTAACCCATCAATGATATCACCTAAGCTTCCATACTTATTAATTAATTCCAACAAGATCTCAAACCCATCATCAATCTTTCAATTCCTGCAAACATTCCCGATAATTCTGAAGCACTGGGAAAATTTAGACGGGGTTAAGTTACCTTGATGGATGGATCGATGGGAGGAGTGAGTGGGGGCAGTGGCTATTCCTGGCTGTTGACGGTACGGAGGTGATGTGGGCAGCAGACGACAACGACGGCTGGTGACAGCTGGCGGTGATTACTGATGGCAGCTGGTAGCGGCTGACGGAGATGGGTGGCGGGGATGTGGGGGAGGAGAGCAGGGAAGGGGAGAAGGCCGGTGGCGATGGTGGGCTCGGCAACAACGGCTGGCAGGCGGCGTCGGGACGACAGCTGGCGGAGATGGGTCGAGGGGCTGTGAGGGAAGAGAGCAGGGAAGGGGAGGAGACCGGTGGCGATGGTGGGTACGACGGCAGCGGCTGGCAGGGGAGGCGGCCAGGCGACGCGATGGTGGTTGGCAGAGGAAGTAGTTGAGGAATTCAATGGGAGAGAAGATGGGAAGAGGTCGGGTTTGGAGAGGTGGAAAGGGAGAGGGGAAGGGGAAGGGATAAGGGAAAGGATAGGGTACATGTGACAGCTTGTGATTGGTTCGATTAGGATAGTTTTGGATTTTATTATCCTTTAGAAATATATTTGATAAAAATGTAGTTGTTAATCATCAAAGTAAATATATTAAAATTTTCAAAATTTCGTTACGATTTCATATTTATAGTTAGAATTCCATTCTGGAAAACTAAATTTTCTTGTACTAATGCGTGGTTGTATTTTAAGTTTGTATGTTCTCATTCTGTATTCGTCTCGTTAAGCACTAACTAAAATAATTAACATTTTAATATTTTTTTCGGTCAATACATACTAAGCCTAAGAACTATCAATGAAACTCAAAGCAAATCAAAACTCAGAAATCATACGAACAGGTTATATTGGGACTTTGTTCACTAGCTATTGGTCGGTACTAGTCCTGTCCTTTGCTTTTCTTGGTACCAGTTCTGATTGTTGCAAAAGGTTAGCAAAACAAGAATACACGGGAGACTTTCAAAGCATCAAGGTTAAGATAAATTTCACAAGGCACTCAGACAAGCATATTGAAAATTAAAAAACAAGAATGTTAAGCATCATCAAGAAACTACTCTAAACCATCACCGCTTTTCCCCCTTCTGCTATCATCCAAAAAGATCACCCTAACTCATACGTAAAAAAGTTCATCTCGTCCATTCCTACAAAAGAGAATTAGTACATGAAAGTCCACTTGCATAGATAAGTCAAGGTCATAGTGCATATGTCTAGATAGGTATTATAGACCAAAATAGAAAAGAGTTCAACATGTTCGAAAAGTTCCAATATGGTTAGGACAAGGAAAAAGATACAAAGGGGTCAGTGGCTATCTTAGTTTGTGAAGCTGGATGAGGGTCTAGAGGAATTATAGAAGGCTCTTGATGAGGTTGAGGTTTCAATAGGCTTGTGTCTTGCCTTCAACCTGATTTGTAGTTTGGCAACCTTCTTCTTCTCTTCTTCCAGCTCTTTCTTTATTAAGGAATAGGTTGAACAATCTGTCTCAACAACCATGGGATCGGTCTCATCCACTCCAGTTCCCTCCTTGGTCTTTCTCACCCATTCTTCATCAATAAACTTTAACTTCTTAGAGTCTAGTCACCCGGCCTTAAAATAGTCTACCTTCCTCAGCTTTTGTTGTCCTTTGCCTTTTTTGGCATCACCTTCACCTCATTAAAGATCTATGATAACCAGATACCATAAGGAAGATTATGGTTGTTGTGCTTCTGTGCATAGGCCATGTGATAGAGTATCACGTGATAGTCCTGTTTTCACAGATACTAGGACAATACACTATTTTCTCATCAAAGACATCAGCATTTTTAGGTACTGAATATTATTCATCAAATGTAACATGTATAGTTTCTTCAAGAACATCAAATCTTTTGTTTAGTACTGTATATGCTTTACTCTCAATAGAGTACCCCAAAAATATTTCTTCATCAGCTTTGGATTCAAATTTAGCCAAATATCTTTTTTCATTGTTATGTATGAAGCATTTACATCCAAATACATGAAAATATACTATGTTTGGTATTCTGCCCTTTCAAAGCTCATAGGGAGCCTTTTTATACACCTTATGCATCAGACATCTATTCTACACATAGCATGTAGTGTTTACAGCTTTTATACACCTTTTCATTTGGTACGTGCCCGAGATACTAGTAAGAATCCTATAAGTATCTTTCTTGTTATGCAAAAATAAAACGCAGGTGTACCTAGTGAAATCATCAATGATAACCAATGTATACCTTTTTCTACCTATACTCTCAGTTGACATAGGCCCAAATAGATCATATGTAAGAGTTCTAATGTCCTTGTGGTTTTTTCAGCACTTATACTTTTGAAACTTGCGTTAGTTTGCTTACATGTTGACATGGCTCACATAACCCGTCTTTGGACAAGTTGATCTAAGGTAAACATTTGACCAACTTCCTAAAGCATAGGTCATTTATAGTTTCAAAATTTTAGTGTGCTAATCTTCTGTGTCACAGCCAGTTCACATCATTTGGATCATTTATATAAAAATAGGTAATTTTCTTTTTCATATTAATTTGACCTCATCATTGTATTTGTCCTTTACCTCATATACGTCCTTGGTGAAGGATACACAAAACCCTTTGTCGCATAATTGGTTTATGGACAAGAGGTTATGTTTAAGCCCTTCCACATGGGTTACTTGCCTAAAGATTAGAGAACCGATACCTAGAGTTTCATAACCTTTGGTGTTTTCAACTCTACTATCTCCAAAGATGACATAGGGACCTTCCATCCTAATGTATTCAGTCAGCAAAATTATGTTTCTAATAATGTGCCTTGAGCATTCACTGTTGAGATACCAAGTTTGTTCCAGATGCTGCTGTAAAATAATCATTTTGTATATTGGTCTTCTTTATGGGTCATTTGATCAGGTTTTCTTTGGAACCCAAACCCAAGTTGTTCTCTTGGGTTTGTTCCAACAATCATAGGACATGTGATCAAATTCTCCACACTTATAATAATGCACCCTTATGGTGGTATGGTAAGGCATTCAATATGGATTTCATGGTGGAATTCCTGGGTAATCTCTATAGAAGGTTGGTCTCCAGTAATCTTTTCTGCTAGCAGCAGAGTATTGACTCTATTGTCTCATGCTTTTTCTTCATAGTGAGTGATAAGCATTGGCGGAGTGGGAGATTTTACCTTGCTGTCTATTGACAGTTGGCTTGCTCTCAGCTTTAGTTGGTTTTCCCTTTTTGGATGACTCTCCTGTCTCATTTTTAGATACTTTTTCACTCTCATCTGGTGAGCTATACCTAAGTCCATCTCCACCTTTTCTAGCATGGGTGAAATGAATTCGTTTTAACTAGTAAAGTCAAACTACTTGAACTAGCAGGAAATATAAATTTGAACTAATTAACTGCTATTATTGGTAAGGTTTTATGATGAAAACTTTATGTCACTGGAAAGATCATAAAGTCTAGTTTCTGTTGAATTTTACGGAATAATTTTTAGAGTTATATACAATAAGTTATAGATTTAAATATGACAAAAGGTCAAGATGGACAAAATCTAGGATACTCGTTTCAAAGGCCGAGAGGCTCACTTCAAAGGCAGGAACGTTTATTCCAGACACCGAGACACCCGTTCCAAAGGTCGGGATATCCGACTTAGAGGTCGGGATGTCATCTCAGAACCTTTTGGATCGAGAATGATCGTTTTGATCCCAAAACAACTCTAGACACTCACAATTAGCACTAATGGTTTTGCACGAAGTATGAATAAACATGTTCAAAACCGTAACGTGAACAAACAAATGTACTAATATGTGAATATATCATGATATAGGATTTGGAGATTCCATCTGTTGAGACGTAAAGAACAAGTTGAGTGTGCGTCGGAGGAAATTACAATAAGAAGGTAATGTTTAGATTTCTGGTTTGGATGGCGATACATGTTAATATACTGGTTGTATATTATTGCGTGATGGGTAGTTTTGTCCTGTGCGCTGTGTGATGTTGTGCTGTGTTATGTTTGCATTTTCGTGTTGTTGTATGATTGTATGGTAGCACTTGTAGCTTATCGCAGTTCATGGTAACCTAACTCTGATAGTCCTAATACTAGGGTTTGGGTAGGTTTTCCTCCATTAACCCTGTACGATATATATATTAATGTGATAAAGACAAGTGCTAGGTTTATAAGGTTTGGCACACGATAATGAACAAAAGGTTAGGGTTAATACAGATTAATCCTATAAATGTTGTCATGTTAAAGATGAACATGCAAAATAGGAATGAATTCATGAGAGGCGAGGTTAAACTCCGAGTTTGTTAATCCTACTGAGTTGTTACACTGTGACTTGGGGAAGATGTCAGGTTAAACTGTACAGGGATGAGTAGTTACGACTAATCATCTTATACGCGTAGACAACCCTGTGAGGTTGTCAGGTTATGGGATATCTCACTGCAGAAGACCCTTGGACATCGTTACAAGTTGATCCCTATTTCGAGTGACCCCGGACTTTAAGTTTTTAGAAGAAGCTATGGTTTTACATGTTTGGCCAAGCTCATAGTGTTAACAAGAGGGTATTTGTGGTCTGTCAAGAATGTTAATTGCATGACTGATTTTGTTGTGGTTTCAGGACAGATTGTTTTCTCTTCTTTCCTTTTTGTGCTTCCCTTGAAAAGGGGGCCGGCAAGTTACTGAGCTCGTATAGCTACGGCGTTGCTTTTCTTCTATTTCTTGATTTTCATCTTTTCAGGTGCAAGACTTGAGGAAGGACTTGAGGAAGGATTTGATGTTGATCAGGTATTTGACTTCTCTAATACTGATGTGTCTGACGTTGAGATGAGAGAATTGATTAGAGACTTGTCTAAAAAATTCATTGACTTTTCTAGAATGTATAGAGTGTTAGATAGAGAGTGTATGGGTATGAAGGAGAGAGATCTCCAAAATTCTGATCTAGAGTCTAGAGACGATGAGTCTAAGAATCAGAATATACTAGAATTAGAAATAAACTCATTGAACTCTATGATCAGATCACAAAAATCTCAGATAGAGACTCTCACTAGAGAGAAGTTAGAACTAGAAGAAACTGTTAGAAAATGGAATAAGCCTGTTGTGTTTAATCAGATTTCACATAGAGGAGACTCTAGGGAAGGGATAAGGTGTGAGCATGTTCCTGCCTTAGAAAAAATAAAATTAAAAAGACCCACACCTATAGTTTTTGTTAAGTCTGTTCAACCATTAGTTCCTGATGTGCCCATGCAACAGACTACCCATCAGACAAAGTCCGATAGGAAGTCTGCTGAGAAATCCTATAAGAATGCAGGTAAACATATGAGATCTAAGATCACAGTACCTAATCCTAATAGATCTAGGACTGTTGCTCCCCTATGTGCTTTTCAGACTAACAAACCTGGTTTAGGATTTCACAGGAGAACTGAACAGACATCGGTTAAACGAACTGAGCCATATAGTATACATCATTCACAATATAACAGTTTGCAGAATGTCACGAACAAGAAATGCTATCTATGTTACAAATCAAGACATTCTGCAGAAGTATGTTGGATCTATCCACTTTCAAAGAGAAAGTGGATATGGGTCCCTAAGTCTTTGTTGACTAACCCTCTAGACCCAAGATAAATTGGGGACCAACTTGTGCGTATTTGTTAATCTCTTGCAGGAGCATCGGGAACAAATTTGGTACTTAAACAGTGGATGCTCAAGTCGCATGACTGAAAACTTGGGTTTACTCACTGATTTCAAAGCCAAAGATGGACCAAATGTTATTTTCGGTGACAGTGGGGCTGTTAAGACAAAAGGTTATGAGACTTTGGGAACAGGTATGATCACTATTTATAATGTTGCATATGTAGATGGTTTAGATCACAATCTACTCTGTATCAGTTAGCTTTGTGACAAAGGACTAACAGTGACCTTTCAAGACAATATATGTCTTGTAAAGGATACTACCAGTAACCAAACAAAGCTGGTTGGTAAAAGAAATGGAAATGTCTATATAGTAGATTTTTATCATCCCTTGACCAGAGATTCATGTCTGTTGACAACAGATTATGCTACTCAGAAATGGTTTGGTATAGGAGATTGTCACACCTAAATTTCAAGAATATTAATCGTCTGTTGAGAAATAATTTAGTGAAAGGCTTACCTGATATATCTTTTGACAAGGATAGACTTTGTGATGCCCGTCAGAAGGGTATACAGACTAAGTCTGCCCTAAAAGGTGTCAGGAATCAGATTTCGACTGGGCCTTTATAACTCCTGCACATGGACCTCTGTGGCCCTATAGCCACTCTTAGTTTCGAATAAAGTAAGTACATCCTACTGGTTATAGATGACTACTCTAGATATTCTTGGGTATTTCTTTTACACATAAAGAATGAGACCTATCGTGTCCTTATACGAATCCTAAGGCAAGTTTAAAAAAAAAAAGGCCTCAATATCTTAGAGATTAGGAGTGATCGTAGGACAGAGTTCAAACACACCAGGATGGAGGAATTTTGAGATGCCTATGGTATTCAACATAATTTCTCTGCTCCTTGAACTCCCCAGCAAAATAGAGTTCCTGAACGAAAGAACAAAACTCTGATAGAAGCTACTAGGACTATGTTAGCTGATTCTTCAGTACCTAGGAGGTTTTGGGCTGAAGCAGTGAATACAACATGTTTTGTACAAAATAGATCACTCATCAACAAACGTTTTAACATGACTCCTTATGAGTTATTGAAGGGAAGGATACCTTATATTGGATACTTTCACATTTTTGGATCTAAATGTTTTATACATAATAATGACAAATATCTCCTGCATAAATTTCAACCAAAATGTGTTGAGGATATTTTTGTAGGATATTATGTTCTAAGTAGAGCCTTCAAAGGTTTATAATAAGTCAACTCTGAAAATCGAAGAATCTGTTCATTTTTTTTTTTGATGAAACTAACCCCTCTGCACCAAGAGAGGATTGTGTATTTGATGAGAAGTGAGTACAGAAAACAAATGAATAGGATCACAGATCTAATCAGACCCAAACGGATAGTCTGATGAACAATAGACAACTTGAGTCTGTTAAAGAACAAACAACTCAGGATCACTCAACAAATATTTCAATAGACAACATTAATCAAACATCTGATATACAAGGGGATGATAAATCAGAACAACCACAATTTCAATCAACTCAGCTTGGACAAGATGACACAAACTACTTGACAAAATGACATCCACCTGATCTTTGCACAAGGGTATTCACAAGGGTATTCACAAGAAGAAGGGATAGATTGTGACAAGATCCTTGCACCAGTCACCAGACTTGAAGCCATCAGGATATTCTTAGCATATGTTACAACTATAGGTAGAAGGTATATCAAATGGATGTCAAGAGTGCATTTGTCAACGGGAGACTTCTAAAGGAAGTCTATGACAAACAACCACCTAGATTTGAAGATCCAGACAGGCCTGACCATGTCTACAAGTTACACATGGCTCTTTATGGACTAAAACAAGCACCAAGAGCATGGTATGACATGCTATCTACTTTTCTTTTGGATAAAGGCTTTGATAAAGGTAAAGTGGATATTACTTTATTTTTAAGAAAGCATAATGAACATTTGTTGATTGTTCAGATTTATGTTGATGATATTATATTTGCATCTACTGATCAGAAACTCTATAGGAGGTTTTCAAAATTAATGAGTATGATGGAAAAACTTAAGTTTTTGTTAGGCCTCCAAGTACAACAATTAGGGAATGAAATTTTTATTTCACAACCTAAATATCTTAGAGTCATACTTAGGAAATATGGAATGAAAACTGCATCTGAGATGAGAACCCCCATGAGCATCTCTGTTAAGATAGATAAAGATGAAGAAGGTAAACCGTTTGATGCTACTAAGTATAAAGACATCATAGGATCTCTTCTCTATCTTTCTGCTAATTGACCAGATATTATATTTTCAGTATGTTTATGTGCTAGATATCAATCAGATCCCAAGGAATGTCACTACATTGCTGTTAAGAGAATATTCAGATATCTGAAGGGAACCCTGGATATAGGTATCTGGTATCCTAACATTTAGATTAGTGGAATTCATGGGTACACTGATGTAGACTATGCTGGATGTAGGTTAGACAGAAAAAATACTAGTGAAACTTGTCAATTCATGGGTAATAGTCTAGTATCATGCTCTAGTAAGAAACAGAACTCTGTTGCTACTTCAACAGCTGAAGCTGAGTATATAGCAACTGGTAGTTGTGTAGCTCAGATTCTGTGGATGAGATTGTAGTTATCATTTTATGGTTTTAATCTAATAGATTACCCCTTTATTGTGATAATACTTCTGCTATTGCTATATCTGAGAATCCAGTGTATCACTTTCGTACAAAGCACATTGATGTTAGACATCATTTCATTAGAGATCATGTTCAAAAACATGATGTAAAATTATGTTTTGTTCCTACTGATGGACAATTGGCTAATACTTTTACCAAGCCTCTTAATGAGAAAAGATTCAATCTCATTTGTAAGAATTTGGGTCTAATCTCATTAAGAGGATAACGTCTGTCTACTAATGATTTCATTGAGAATTTTTCAGATTATATCTATACCCTAAGGTTTAGTGACTTAAAGAGTATGATGTCTGATGACATCAATGTATTGAAGTCTGACGCATTAAAGACTAAAGTGTCTGTTGACACCTACATACTGAAGTCTGACGACTAAAGGGAGATGAAGTCTGGTTATATTGGATGAATATTCACAAGACAAGTATGACTTTAAACTATTCCTGTAGTCTAATCGGCATATACATCAAAAAGGTAACTCTTATGTTTCACCAATTGTCTGAGTGTGCTTGGTTTAGAATTTATATAAGTATATGTGAAATGCATGCATGGCTATTCAATTATGAATGAATATGCATGTGTGAATAAATCTAGGTCTAATTACACATTTGTGATTGTGTGTTGAGATAGACTTAATGATGATAATGGCTGAATTTATGTGGAGTGCATGCGTTTATTGTCTTGTCCAAGACTAATTAAAAACAAAGTAATCATTAAGGAAGAAAGAGAGTTAATATGGACCTTTCTTGCGTGTGAAAAGTTTTATATTCTCTTTACTGCAGCCTGTGTCAGACTTGATTTTCCTTTTTCATTCATGATTTTTGTGTGGCTGAGATTCATTCATTGGAAGTGAAGAGTTTTTTCTCCTCCTTCCATATATATACAGAGTAGTTAGGTATAGGAAACCTCCTTCAAATTCTTTACAATCTTATAGCGAATAGCGAACCTCTCCCAAAAACCCTAGTTTTCCAAAACCAAATTACTTCACCAATGGCACCAAACTTTAGTATTCATACCGGATTGGTGGTCAATTTTAGTGCTCTCAATGGTATGAGCAGTGAATTCGACAGAATTCTTGAGATGATTAAGAATTCTGGACTCGAATTACTACTCAGTGCGGTCAACAGAATCTCATACTCTAGGGCAAACGAATTTCTGGATAATGGAGTTGTTTGAAAAGATCGTGATGAATTCGTCACGAGTGTTGATGGGCAGAAGATGACAATTGATGCGGAATCTATCAGATTAACCTTTCATCTACCACAGGGTGGTCATAGAGGTATCTCTTACCACACTCTCATAACTGGGTGGCAGAGAATGATGGATAATATTCCTCTGAAGTCAGGAACTGTTTTGATAAAAGATTTGCCAACTCACTATAGCCAACTGGCTGTCATAGTGAAGAAATATTTTCTGTGTCAAGGATTTGTTGTTGATCAGATAGCCTGGGGACATCATAGGATTGTTGTTGCAATCACTACAGGAGCAAAGATAGGTTTGGCATACATCATGCTCAATCTATGGAAGGAGAATATTGAGGAGGCGAAGTCTAATCCGAAAAGGAAAACTTATCTAAGGATGATAAGTTTCTACCTCAACAAGCTGGAAAAATTATCGTAGGAAGACGAAGTTCCTTCTCCCTCCAGCAAGTATATATCCTTCAGGAGGAAGGAATCTGATGGAACAGAAGGGACGTCTGAAACTTGGCCGTCTAATGGCTAGACCATGAAGAGAAAGAAGAGCTCTGATGGTGGGGAACCTCTAAAGAAGGAGAAGAGATCTGCTCAACCGGTACAAACAGTAACAGCAGAAGAACAAGTGGACTCTAATGATGAGCCATTTGTCAGAAGATAGAGAAAACAGACATCTGTTCACAAGAAATAGACAACGAAATAAACATCTTCCTCTTAACCCCCACAACAACAGACGAAACTACCGTCTAGTAAGAAAAGCAAAGGAAAAAATGTGTTGAACCCTGATGAAGCAATGACCAGTGAACAACTCAGAGCAGCACTTGCTGCAGGAGTGTTCAAAGGCTCTGCTGAAAAAAGTGCCGAATGGGGAATGAGGCCGAATGATGCAAACAGAGTTCCTGAAGAGGCGTGGATTTTATTTGAAGAATATTGCAGAAAGCTGATGGCAGAGTTGGGTGAAACAACAAAGGATATGTTCTACTCAGCCATCAAAAGGACTGCAGGGAATGGAGGAGGAGATGATGATGACAATGATCACCAGTCTCTAGGAGGTGATGGCTTGGATGGGCAGACTTCAGGGGGAGAGAAGTCATTTGAATAGAATTCTACTCTTCCTCAAGGATCTTCATCTGCGAGCAGGAGAGAAGACCAGCAGCAACAGACAGCTGCGGATGAGCAAATAGATCTTGAATGTCTCCATGCACCTGATCCAGAGGGGACTGACATTTGAGTGCGTCCTACCATTCCTGAAGAAACTCAGAGCCCAAGAAGTCAAGCCATAGAAGAGTTTGATGTCACTTCAACAGATCTTCCTACTGATGTTCAACAGCATACTATTGTTGTAGCAGACAACCCCTCTACCCCAACAGACAGCTTTTCTCAGACAATCAAGAGCAAACTTCAAGCTCATGAGGAGAAACTCAAGAAGATGCTTTAAGAGTCTATAGCGCGAATGGCTCAGCAGATTGCTACAGCTGTAGAAAAGATGTCTCATTTCGATTTCAGACTCAGACATACTTTCAGTGATCTTAATAAACAGATCAAAGATAAAGTGGTCAGCACTAATGATCACTTAGAAGAGCTAAAACAACATCAGATAGCACTGCTAAAGACCTTTGAGCATGAAGCAGCTATCGGGTCAAAGAGTGGAAAAGCTCAGCAGAAGATCATTGATGAAATGAAGCCTGATAATGCCTTCATCAAATCTGATATGTAAGTCATCAGCGATAATGTGAAGGAATTAAAGGCTTTTCTTGGGATTCTTCATTCTGAAACAGACAACATCAACAGTAATCTGATCAACATTGATCAGACAACTATAAAAACAAGCATAGAAGTGATGCAGATACTCCAAATGCTAAAAGAACAGTTACCTAGTTCCAGTTCCATACCCAAACATAGGATCCAACCCTATTGATTTTTGTCAAAAAAAGGGGAAAAAGGAGTGAAAATGAGTAGGGTTCTTGACTAGGATAGGGCTGTTATCTATTTTGTTGATGTTTGATTTGATGCTTTCATGAAAATCTTTTTAACTGATACAATGTCTGTGATTGTGCCAATTATAAAGTGTTCTAACTAATATGACTTAGAACCTATGCTTATCCATAAAAAGTTTTTGACAACATCCAATAGTGGGAGATTGAAGAGGTGAATCAGACTTTATTCTTTGATTACTTTGTCTGTATTTATGATTTGTTGTGTCAAAATACTTGTTTATGTTCTATGCATATTATTTGTTATTAGACTCTATATCTTTAGTACTAGACATCTGATAGTCCTAGGAAGTGCTTGAGAGAGTCAGCGTTCTGAAGGAGAAAGGACTTCGTTGGAAGTACCTTGTAAATCAGACTGGCTGAGAAGACTTCAGGGTATCAGAGTTGCATTGCTCAAGGAACAGAGATGAAGATTGAAAAGTTTACTGTATGTCTGTATTCTGGGAAGGCTATTCTGATTACGGTGTCTCAGAGTTCAAAGGTATATGCTTAGCAAAGTTCTAAAGAGATCAGAAGACTATGACTTGTGATAACAGACTTCTGGGTTGAAGAGATTCAACAGATTGCAGTGTTGGACCAAAGGAGTTCAAACAGACTTCTATGATTGAAACAGACAAAGGGAAACAGACTTTGACACTACATCAGACTACGACTTTACCATGAACACATTCAACAGACTTCATCAAGGTCTGATGTGAAGACAGATGAGAAACTAAAGATCTGAATGTCCGTACAACCTGTTTCATTTTTTCAAGGCATCTAGGATCTATAAAAAGCGGATGTAGAATTCAGTTGCATATACGATTTTCATTCATTCATATGCGCACATACTCTCTTTGCGAATTCATCTCAACTGAAAGCTTCAAGATTCAAGAACCATCCACTTTTGGTTCTCCCTATGAAGAAAAGACTTCTACAATTGGGGATTTTCTGAATTCCATCATCATCTTCGATTGATTGAATTTCATCTTTGGAGATTTCTACATCCTCCATAGTTTTGTGAGTTTTACAGATATTTTTATTCTTTCTTGATACGGTTCGCTGAGTGATCCAAAAGACTCAGAGGTTGGGAGGTAAACCTGAAAATCTTTTATAAATTAGTTGTGATCTTGATTTGGTGTGGTACCAAGGTTTGCTGAGTGATCCAGGAAAACTCAGAGGTTAAAGGTGAACCTGAAAACGTTTTGTAATCCGTTTTGTGATAGTGAATTTACTATGCTGTTCCGTGGGTTTTTCTCCCTGAACTAGGGTTTCCGATGTTATATCTGGTGTTCATTTTATATTTCCTGTTGATTGTTTATTAGACAACCAACAATGAATCAAGATTTGTTAGTGAGGACTACAACCTTATTATTCCGCTGCGTTCGGTTCAAGATTTCCAATAAGAATCGAATATTGATCACTTAGCATATTCACCCCTCTCCCCCCCCAGGCTATATTGTTGTAATTGTTGTAGCACTTTCATTGAACAAGTTGTCAACTACAAGATGTACTCGGTCCCCGTAGGGATTTTGAAACTCTTGCACTATTTTCCTCTTAGTATACATAGTTTCGACCCTTTTGCAACCCTAACTGTAGGACTATAAACTATGTAGTTGAACCCAACTCTACAAGTCTAATTCTAGACGTGCTATAACTCAACTCTAGACCAGTTACAATCGCTAGTTTACTCCGAACTAGCTACTCATCGCAGCACGGGATCGATTCCATTTATAGATTCTGTTAATGAATACAAGACTCGATCTACCCTGATGACAATCGCAATAATCAAAATCAATCTAGGAGCACACAAAGGGATAGAATTAACCTGATATGGCCATTGGAAGACATAATTCAAAACCTTTCAAACCTTAAAGTATGAAAATCAATATATAACAATCGTATTCTCCTATCTCCAATTCAACTTGGGTGTAAAAAGGTTTGTGCGTCTCCAAATTTTCAAAGCTGACGAGTTTTCCATTAAATAAAAAGTTATAGTGGGTAGAAATCTTGTCATTTTTTTCCTCTAGAAAGGGGTTACTTAGGTGTGGTAGTGGGTATGTGAGTTTGTTACAAAATCCCATGAAACTACCAACAAACAATAAATATCTTCCCACAACATTTTCAATGCACGTTTTAGAATCAAAATAAATAGAAAAATATTTTAAAATTTGACTCATCAGGATATATCCAAAACACAATTTTAAGATCTAGACCCACACTTTGACAAATTAAAATCATTCTCGAAAATCCGCAGTATTCATGGGACTGGTCCTATTATACCAAAAGTAGAACACTCAAAACATTTCAAAATTCTTTTTAACTTTGGTGCAACACTTAACAAATGCTGGATTGTCATACCCTTACGTCTGGACTATACATTTGAATTACACCATGACTCATTGTAACTCCGAATGCTTCCACATGCATAATGTTGTGTAGACACTTCACTTGGATTTAATTTATCAATGCCATCCATCAACTGGACCAAGACTCTGAATGTTTCTTGTGAAATTTCCTATGTGCACGTGTACCTGTTTATCAGCCTGCAACGCTTACACAAAACACATCAAGACACCTTATGAAAAATGAGGTTTGTAATAATCGAGTCTAAACAAAAAAAAAAGAAAAGAAAAAAAAGACCACAGACATGAAAATCCAATTGGAACTAAACCTAATAAATGAAACATCAAGTGGGTTCGACTTAATAATTGAGGATTCACGAACAAATAATCTAGAAAACCCTACTATCTAAATGAAAAATAGAATCAGGTTCAAGAGGAATGAAATGAAGAACATAATTGACTTGTTTATTTGATAAGTGGGGTTCAAAAATTGAATTGAAAGATCTATCTTTAACATTTGTCTGTGAATCACCATAGCCGTCCTGTCAAACTATTCGAGCCACCATTATCCATCATCATCATCATTAGAACTTGATGGTCAATGGATCGGGTCAATTGGAGCTGTTCAAGTGGGGATGAAGAGGGAGCAAAGAAGAGGATGGAGATAGTTGGTGGTCATTTGTGAACTGATCACGTAAAAGAAGATAGAGGTAGAGAAGATGATGAAGATGGAGGAAAAGAGAAGAACAAGTGGAAGATAGAGAAGGGTGGATCCGTGGATGGGCGCGTTAGGGTTTAGGCTAGGGTATTATGGCCAAAATAATTTTATTAATGCAGAATAAATATTTAAATAACGCATTAGATGATTTTTTTTAACGTTTTCTCTATAACCCCCTAATTATATCAAGGTTTTATGTGCATATATTAAAACTGTGGGGAATTATGTGCGTGTTGGAAAAAATAGAAAAGGTTATGCGCTATTTTCCCTTAAATATTTGCTTAGCTTACATAACATTATCATAAGCATTTTGTTGAAAACCTTTATTAAATCATAAAATTCGGAAACAAAGCATGTCAACCTCATGAAAGATATGAACGCTGATGAACGTAAGTATACAATTTATAGCATTTCCAGATATATAGTTACGAACACTTTAATATTGATTTTCATAAATCATATAATCTTTGATTACCATGACCTTAAGTCATGTCATAAAACAACCACCAGTATAGTTCCTTTTGTCTTAAAAAAGCTTGACCTCCTTTGATGTCTAACGCCTTTTTCACCCTCGATCAGACTATCGTTAATCCTTAACCTCGATCGACGTTATTTCCTCTCTTTCTCATTTCTTTCCACTTTGGTTTTGGTACTTAAGGACTTCGTAAGACCCTTTTATTCTTTCTAAACCTTGACTATTTGTAGGATTTAGGAAAGTGATGATCAATCACCCCCTTTCTTAGCTAGATTAATGACACGTAGCGTTAGGTGTCACTATTTTATGTAAGAGCTTGACAAGTAGGAGTTAGGTGTTCTTTCCTTATTTGTATATTTGACACATACATACTTACATTTTCGCACCTTGTTTCTATGCTTGACACCTATGTGTCCGATAAATTATCTAGGAGTTTTCTCTATCCCTTTAACTCGAAAAGGCACAGGAGAGAAATTCAAAAAAATTAATGAAATCCAATAGAAATAAAAATTCCTGTAGATAAACGAAAAGAGAGGGATTCAAACCCTCGATACAAATGTTGCTTAGGTGTCGTCATCTTGCTGGTTGCTTAACATAACAATTAAAGGCTAGGTGTTGACATTTCATTGGTCGTTTCTTCCATTTTATTTGAAGAGGTGTTTCAACTTATTAGCGTCAAGTACGTTGAGCGTGTTAATCTTGTCGAGACCTTCATTAGTTCAGATTGACAACTAGCGTCGCGCGAGACGAGCAAAACGCTCAGGTATTACACTCGATATTCCCCCTTGCCATCATGTTCGTTAGCTTCTATGTCCTTCATTGTTTCTGACCTTAAGTTAGCTATCTTGGTTGGAGTTGTCATTTCATCTTTCTTTTTCTTTTTATTTTTTTTATTTTTTTAAATTATCTTGAATATGAGTGCCATTATTCCTATAAGGCCCAACTTCTAATGTTTTAGTGCAGTCCTTGTGAACAATAATATTTAGCATAGAAGACTATCCTAGTATGGCAGCCATAGTCACGATTCACGCAATCAAATGTAATATATATCGTATTAGTCAGTTATTTTTAAGCACAGCAAATTGAGACTAACCATTTCGATGGGAAACGACATGACGGGATATTATTATTATTTAAAAATCTTAATGAATAATCAAGTAATTTATTTTATTAAAACTGACAGAATCTTTACAATTACTTTATGACTTTTGATTATAAAGTGAACGATCGAGATTAAATTTTAACTATATTAAATTTAATATAACTATTTGATCATAAGTTAAAAAAATCTGAACAATCATATGTATAATTATGATCAAAAGTTAATATCTCAAATTTGACATAAAATATTTGGATCAAATAAAAATTATATAATAAGAATATATGCAAAATCTTTCACAAAGAAATAATTATAAAAAATCCTAACAGTTTAATATATGAAATCGTCTTTTAATATAATAAAAGAATAATTTTAAAAAAAACTTTCACATTCAATATATATTTATTCATTTAGATATGTTAATACTATTTATTTATATTATCTTTATTCATCCTGTGCAGTGCACGGGTCAGTATTCT
Organism: Drosera spatulata; assembly: GCA_035668315.1. Lineage (NCBI taxonomy): Eukaryota > Viridiplantae > Streptophyta > Magnoliopsida > Caryophyllales > Droseraceae > Drosera > Drosera spatulata. Next base: position 26,419 of record JAOVYX010013142.1, read on the forward strand.
AATATATATCGTATTACTCAACTTTTATTAGGGCGAACGGCAAACGGTATGACCGGGTATTATTATCATTAAAAAAAATTAAAATCAAGTAAATAAAATCTGATCTAATATAATCTTAACCAATCAAAATAAAAACAATATCCCGATTCCTCCTCTCATCAACTATTGTAGCCTAAATTTTATTAAATCTAATATTTAGAAAGGTCATTTATTAAATTAAAAAGACAAAAGGTAAAAGAAAAATCAAAATATTCAAGCATTATCTATTCAAAATAAAATAAAAAATAGATTAATGTTTTTCTTAAAGAGAAATAAGTTATCTATACCACATTAAAGAAATAAAAACATAAATTGAAAAACAAAAATTCTTTTTAAAATACAAAGTGACCTCCCAATAACAAGGGTCAAGGTTGGCCAGTGAGACGATGAGGGTTAAGCTTCATCATCGAGAGGGAAACAGCCCGCGTCATCAGCTAAGACGCCTATATGACCGCTCAGTGATAAAGAAGGTGGGGGTGCAAAGACCTATAGGAGGTTTGCTTAAATGAGACAATGAGGGATAAACTTCATCGTCGAGAGGAAAACAGCCCGCATCACCAATTGAGACGCCTAAATGACCGCTCAGTGATAAAGGAGGTGGGGGTGCAAAGACCAATAGAAGGTTTGCATAGAAGCAGCCACCCTTGAAAGAGTGCTTAATAGCTCACTGATCAAGCGCCCATGTGCCAAAGATGAACGGGGTTAAGCGATCTACCAAAGCTATGGGATGTAAAAACATATGCGAAAAATTAATCTATCGATTTCTTTGTGTCATAAATCATTTAATAATATTATTTCATTATAATTTTTCACCCTGTGCAACGCACAGAGCAGTATTCTTCTATATATATCGTATTACCCAATCGTTTTTAAGCACGATAAAAGCGACAAATCATTTCAATGACAAATGGTATGACGGGACATTATTGTCATTTTTAAAATTTTAATGGCTAATCAAGTAATTTTATTTTATTTAAACTAATAGGATCTTATCCAATTAATTTCTAACCTTTGATTATAAATTGAACGGTCGAGATTAAATTTTGACGATATTAAATTATCAAAAGTTAAAAAAATCCGAACAATCATATCTCTTATCCCATCATCACCCCTTTTAAATATAAATTATAATATCTCAAATCTAACATAAAATATTTGGATCAAATAAAAAAATATAGACAAAATTCTCCTAAGATACAACCCGCAAAAAAAATTCCCAAAAACATATAATCTCATTTTTCCACTCTCTTTTCTCCCTCTTTCTCTCCTCTTCAACCTCACCGGCCATCGTCCCTTCTCATCGACGCTCTTGTCGTTCCTCTCGCTGCAACCTCTCCTTCAACATCGCCGTCACCACCACTGCCTCTCCCAAACATGATCACCAACTCAAAGTACCAACCAATCCGCTCGCGTCCCGCTTCCTCGTCTCCTTCCTCGAAAGCGGCATCGGAGAAGTAAAGGTCATGGACGATGAGGATGAGGGTGGTGATGTGTTGAAGGAGGTGGTTGTGATGATGATATGCCAAATTCAATGTTCGATCTATACTCAGTATTGATTTTGGGAAAATAGTAAAGACGTACTGTTAAAATGTTCGGACGCACTATTTGAGACGCACTGTTTCAAACAGTGCGTCTTTACTATTACAAATAGCGCGCCTTTCTTATTCCAAACAATGTGCCTTTACTAGAGTTTTCAAGATAACTGACTGCAGATACTCTACCATTTTTCACCAAGTGATCCACTGGATCATATATGGGAATTACATAGGATAATTGATGCGTTTTTGGACGCACTGTTTCATTGAACTGGAGCCCTGTTTCAAAACAATGCGTCAGTTATGAGAAACAGTGCGTCAGGTATTTTTTCCTTTTTTAGTTACATATGGAAAAATAGAAATAAAATGACCAAAATTTTGGGTATTCACTTAATCGTGTTAGGTTTAAGTGCTTTTCTTCTAGGATTCGAGGCCCTCTTTTAACGATTTTGATTTTTGAGTAGGTGCACTGTTTCATCGAACTGGCCCTATTTCGAAATAGTGCACCAGTCTTGTTTGATCTGAATAGCGATCGAACCCATTAGAAAATTGTTGCTCAGGTCCAAAACTCCAAGAGCTAAACATTGAAATAAAGATGCGGAAATCATGCCAACGAAATTGTTGTTGTGAACATCAAACTATGCGTTGGGTTTAAATTTGGATCCTTCTTTTGCTGATTCTACAAATTTGAAATTTGATTTGGATTCGATAGTCGATTTGAGTTGGTTTGGGGTTTAGATTTGGAATGAGAATGATTTTGGGTTTCGATTTTGTAATGGGAATGCCTATATTTTGTCGTGATTTTGGGCGATATTGGTTTGAGTAAGTCAAATATGTATCGGACAGGGAAAATTTTTTTCCCGGATTGAACCTTTCGGGAATTATTTTTTTGGTTTTTTTTGTAGTTTTTGAGATTTTTTCAAAAAAATAATCATCATATATATGATATATTTCACAAAAAAATATAAGAAATACTTAAAAATTTATACTCCTATATAAATCGTCATTAAGTAATTATAAATAATTTTTCCTATCAGGATATTATATAAACTTTCTTTCACAACACAATAATTGTTTTTGGTTTTCATGCATCAAAGCAGACGAACAAGTTTTCTATTTTATTTTATAAGTCGTGTTTTACACTAGATTTTTCTATCTCTATCTTTTAATTCAATTTAATAATCAAGATTCAGGACGACTATAAATAACACAGACAAATCGTAATACTTAAATCAATTTATCGAAAAAAAATACAGAAGCGAATTAAGAAGTTCAATATACATTAATCTGTATACTTATATAAGTAAGGTTTTAATATAAATATTATTTTAACTTTATTATGTTTATTCATCTCGTGCAGTAAAAAAGTTACCCCATTAAATAAAAAACTGTCAATTTAAAAAATTAAACCATTTGAATAAAATCTAATGTGAAATGTAACATATATCTTAACCAATTAAAATATGATAGTCATTTCAACTAATATAAACTAAATAAACTTTAATATAATCTAATACATATCATATTATCTATTTTCTTTGACTGACAAAACGACAAACGATATGAGAGGACATTATTGTCATTTTAAAATGATTTCATTTAATAAAATTAAAACCAATTAAATAAATGGGAAAATTCTCAAATAATACAAAATAACAAAAGTATTTCCCAAAAGGCACAAAGCGAGAAAATAATTCCCATCAAGTATAATTTTTCGTTATTCCAAATCAAAACCAAACCCATCACTAACAAAGCACAACTACGACAAACAATCAAAATGCAGTGACCAAACCCATATCGTTTCCTAATCGACAACCAATTCAACAAACTCAAATACACTGTCAATTCCAAACTCAAATCAAGGCTCAACTTCGATTCATCTCAACAAATTCAAGAGGCGCACTGAATTCAGCATCAAATCCAAACGAAACAGATGAAATTTAAAATCAAGAGTTTGTTCTTCAAATTTGATAAAGAACACTGAATTCAATTGATATATACATCAACAAATGTATCAATTCTTTCGATATAATTCAAAATTTGATTAATTAATTGAGTAATTAATCAATAATAATAATAATAATAATAATAATAATAATAATAATAATAATAATAATAATAATAATAAAAACAGAGCGTCTTTGGAGCCAAAAACAGTGCGCCATGCCTAAACCCCAAGTTTGCTATGTGTTCGAACCCTAGATTCATTCTTCGATGTTGCACTAATTCATAGTGTTTTGGAAGGATTGTTAATTATTGCTGTTTCTTCAAGGCGTACTGTTTTGTATTGTGGAAGCATCAATGACGAGCACTCTTTGTTAATGACAAGACGCACTGTGTAATAATCAACTATATTAAACATTAATTTTTTAACGTGCATAGTTCATTAGTTGTAAATTAAGGGGCACACTGTTTTAAAATATAAGAACGCACTGTTTGATAATTTAACAATGGCGTCCTGTTTCAATGCCAAAGACGCACTGATCTAATTACTAAGGCGCACAGTTTCAATGCCAAAGTAAACAATCATTTTAATGAGACGCACTATTTATTATTCAAGGACATAAATCATAAATTTATTCGGACACACTGTTTTATTAACAAAGACGCATGATTATTTAAAAATATCACAAAGTCTTAAAATACAAAGGCACACTGTTTTTTTTTGTTTTATAATTTTGATTCTTAATATGTTTGTTTTCGTTCATTTGTATAATGAACCAGTAGAAATGACAAAATACATAACTAACTTGGTAGCCCTGATTAAGCTTGTGAAAAAGGAATCGGAATTCCGATGCACAGACGAGCACAAAGTACATGTAAAGTCCGAGAAAATTGAGATCAAATAAATATAAAAATTATGGTCAAATAATAGTTTCTAAATTAATAAACGTAACAAAATATGCATTTATTCATTTATAATAAATTAAAAGTGAGAAACAAATCTCATTTAAAATCTTGAGACGTAACGTACGCTCATAATTTTAAAACTCGTGACAAAGTTGGGATAACTTTTTGTCACGAAAAAATGTAAAAAATTACACGTTAAATAACAATGTAATTTTTTGAGCGAAACGGTAAATTTGGATTGATGGATATGGGAGGTACGGGATAAATTAATCGTATGATTAAACGAATCGGGGACGTTATTTTAAGGACCTGAAAAATCCACTAAACCTCAAGCAAGAAACATTTAGATTAAAATTACGATCTTAGGATTAATTAGAGAAGAGGAAACAATTAGAGAAGGCGTTTCCTTATACAAGAGTGGGAAGGAAGGCAGCCCCAACAGCAGGCAACGCCTCAAGGACGAGGAAACCAGTAAACGGTGCTTCACACGTCAAAGGAAAGCAAAACAAGCTCAAATCTATTTCAACAAGAGTGTGAGCTTTGGCTTCTCTGTTCATAACCTCTAACTTATCATATGTGATAAAAAAAACAAGGAAGATAACAAGAAAAACAGGCCACGGACAAAGAAACGTGTTATGCTCGTGAGAACCCGAAACCTAAGCTTTTATATATCAAATAAGCCCGAACTAAACAAACATGACAAGAACTAAGTAAATGTTATGTTTATAAAGTATTAGATCATTTGGGGTAGAATTGGTTGGGTAAAACACAAAAATTAGCAAACCAGCCAGAGGCATTTCTGGATAGCTTTGACATTCGACATTAAAATGTATTTTTACCCCAGTTAGAGCCTGATTCAGCAAATTATTCTTGAAACAAAGTTGTAGAGGACTTTTTGATATTTCCAATGAATCATGAATCACTCAATTTGGTTAAAAAATGAAGAAGTTATGTGCGTTCCAAAGGTCGGGAAGCTCACTTCAAAGGCAGGAATGCTCATCCAAGAGGCCGGGACACCCATTCCAGACACCGAGACACCTATTTTAGAGGTTGGGATATCTGACTCAGAGCTCGGGATGTCATCTCAGAACCTTCTGGACCGAGAATAATCGTTTTGACCCCAAAACAACTCCAAACACTCACTATTAGCACTAATGGTTTGGCACAAAATACGAATAAACATGTTTAACACCGTAACGCAAACAAAAAAATATACTAATATGTGAATCATATCATGTTATAGGATCTGGAGATTCCATCAATTAAGACGTAAGGAACAAGCTGAGCGTGCGTGTGAGGAAATTGCAATAAGAAGGTAACGTTTAGATTCCTGGTTTGGATGAGGATACATGTTAATAGCGCTGTATTATATTGTGTTGTGTTATGTTTGCATTTCCGTGTTATTGTATGATTGTATAGTAGCACTTATAGCTTATCGCAGTTCATGGTAACCTAACCCTAATAGTCCTAATGCTAGGGTTTGGGTAGGTTTTTCTCCGTTAACCCCGTACGTTATATAATTGTGATAAAGACAAGTGTTAGGTTTACAAGGTTTGGCATACGATAATGGATAAAGGTTAGGGTTAAT
>JAOVYX010013153.1:0-63328 GCA_035668315.1 Drosera spatulata
GATCTGGTGACGGCGTGTGATTTGCGGTATTGTAGTGAGGATGCGTATTTTGCAGTGAAGGAGGTGGATTTGGGGATCGTGGCGGATTTGGGGACGTTGCAGCGGTTGCCGGGAATCGTAGGGTACGGGAACGCGGCGGAGATGGCGGTTACGGGGCGGAGGGTGGGGGCGCAGGAGGCGAAGGAGATGGGGCTGGTAAGTAGGGTGCTTGAGGGGAGGAGGGAGTTAGGGAGATTGCTGACGGTAAGGGTTAGGGTTAGGGTTTGGTGATCGAAAGGCGGTGTGATTGTGGTTTGGATTTGTTGTGTTGTGTTGTGATTGTTGTTTGATGATGTTGGTGTTGGTGGTGATTGGAGTTTGTTTGTGTTGATTGATTTGTGCAATGTGTTGTATTGGATTGAGTTTTTGGTAGTGTGTGTTAGGGTTTTGTGTTGTTAGGACTGCCTTACGATGAGCGGATGAGATTAACGAAATTCAAGTTGTTTGTTAGATGATACGGGGAAGTAGTGATCGTAACGAAATGGTGTCAAATGGAAGGTGACCCTTGAATTGTATGCAACATAAAACATAGTATTGGGTGCTCTTGTTGCGATTGATCTGCGAATTGCATCACATTAGATTGAGGTTTTGATAGAATTTTGTACTTGTGACTCCTTAGGACGCTAGGATTGTCTTATGATGAGCAGATGAGATTAACTTTGCGGAAATTAACTCGTTCGCAAGTGGATATGAGGAAGTACTTAATTTAACAAAATGCTGGTCAAGTTCATTGATCTGGCTTCTGGGCAATAGCTTTAATGATCAGCCGGAAACTGATTTCGGTTTTAGTTGTATGCAAGTTGAGTGGGTTTCCCTTGTAGATGCCTTCTTATTCTGTTGGAACTTATGAAATATCATCCGAATGGAAGCTTCATCATGATCATCCTTCCTAATTGACCAGATTACTCTGCCACAATCCTCAGACTTCTCTCATGTGATTATTGTGATTCACCGTCCTTTGTTAATAGAGGATGCTATTTTCAGTATTTAGTACGATTACTAACTTAGCAGTTTGATACTCCTTTCATCTGAAGTGTGGTCTTTTGATCAATCTTGTCCTATATTTTCAAACCCGATCTTCTAGGTTTCTTTATACTTCGCCAAAGTGATGTTGGATCCTTCCTCTTCCTGTAATATCCTTTCAGTATTCTTCAGTCATCGATTGCTTGACAGGAACTATGGCTCTATTCTTCTATAGAAAGAAGCATGAATGCAGATCTAAATTCTGTTGAGTTTCATTGACATTGTTGGATTATCAGTATACATCTAATTTGTCACTGCCTATACCCGAGGTACATATCTGCTGGATTACAAGAATATGGATATCTATGTAGCACAAGAGAATTCGATCTTGATAATGAATGGCATTGCTGTGGGCTGTATCTGTGACCACTTTTTGCTTCATAGTTCATAGTGTTTATCTGGCCTTCGACCGCTTGTATAACGATAGATTGCTAGCATAGCTCTGAGCTTGTGAATTCTGTCATTGAGATGAAGTTGCTCACTATAAAGAGTTTGCTTCAACTAACCAACACATTTTGCTCTTCATTCGTCTTGCTTAATTTGATTTGCGGTTGGTGTTCATTCATTCGAACAAGTGACTACTTGCTGATATTTGATCAAATTCTTTTCAGGGATAGCTGCAAAATCTCCTCTTGCTGTGACAGGCACCAAAGCAGTATTACTCAAGAGCAGGGAGCTGACTCCAGAACGAGGGTTAGATTATGTTGCTACGTGGAACTCTTCCATGCTGCTTTCTGATGACTTGAAGGAGGCCGAAGGAGGCCGTCTCCGCATTCCAGCAGAAGCGGAAGCCAAAGTTTGCTAAGCTTTGAACCAGTTGGATGCAACAATTCTACGGCACAGTCTAGTCATGTCTATCTAACAGGCACCCTGTGTGACTTGGTTCAAGAAAGAAAAGATCATGTACATTAGTGATCATACATGTATTACCAGCTCAGATTGTACAAATAAGAAACATGCTTGGGATTGCATCCTGTTGTGTCCTACTTTATACTTTTCTATGTGATGATAAAAAACAGTTCGTGTATCTGTTGCTGTTATTCCAACTTCGAATAGAGCGAGGTCTGCATGTTTTTTTGATTTCATTAGCCGATGAAACTCCATACATTAACTATTTCAGAAGCACATATTGTAGATGGTCTTATATGGGATTCTCTTTATGCGACCGTTTTCCTTGTTCGTGGTGCGGACAAAGGGGGACTTTAAGCATGGCTGGCAAAAGAGAGTTGTGCTTCTTGCTAGGGAGATCTCGATGAAGCCAAATCTCTGCATCAGGTTGGGAAGTTCCTTACTGTTCATTTTATACGCATTATGAAATCACAAGCTCCATGAATTATGAAGACAGGAAAGACAACAAATGAATACACGTTGATGAATTAGCTTTATCAGAAAACTCGAAGATCTGTAGATATTATATGTATCTGATGATGTTGTTGTCTTTCCTGTCTTCGTGATTCAACGAGCTTGTGATTTCATGTCATATCTGTTTTAATATCCAAACCGTTTCGCTTTTCTTCCTCCTTTGAAGGAACATCCAAGCGATGGTTGGATTGTTTGGTTAGCAATTCACATGCACACATGCATGTCGCACAACGCCAGCCCACCCTTTAGCTTTTTCTTTTTGGATGAACGTAACGTATTCTTTGTAATGCAAGCAAATGGGGGAGAAACAGAATCAAAGCAATATGTTTGTTGTTGCTTGTCATGATAACCAACCAAATAACCATATGAGCAATTATGCATGATCTAACAAACAAAGCGTGATTCGGTTCTCTATGTCTAGATTTAGTTGTAACTTGTTATTAGCTGCTGTCTGGTTTATGTTAGACGATATCAGAACAGATCCAAATAACTTTGGCTTCGGCCTCTGGCGAGGCTGGATAAACAAGTAGCTTTGCTCGAGATTAAGTTAGTCGTCAAGGTCGGTCGATAAAGTTAGCGTCTGTTACACGAGTACGAAGCGTCTTTGTGATCGACGGGGTTAGCATAATTGCTTACGAAGCTGCGAATCACAAAGTTCCCTGTTGGTGGGTGGTTTATCCTGTGTGAACCACTATTAGTTTAGCTTTCTAATTAAAATTTCTTAAGAATATAAATCGAATGCGTGTATGAAACTTCTTCGTGATTGTGCTGTGTGTGGCATTTGTTCCTTCTTCATTTGGTCAGATATTATTTTTTTTTAGAAGATATGATCAGATACTTTATCCTAAATTCCTAATTATGATTGTTTATTGTTACCAACATTTTAACAAATGACGATGTTTATCTTGCAGCCAATCCTATCTCATATGCGCCACATGGCACATAGTCATTTGGTAGTATAAATTTCCCAAATCAGATTACGTTAATCAAACCGTATAAATTACAGTATTTATATGTATCTGTCTCTGTCCTAATCATGCAGCGATCAATTGACTCACATAGAACCATCTAATTTGACAGGAAAAAAACGCGCACCATCACTGATAAACTAAATTAATCAAAGGTATGATTGTCTGTTACTTGATTGAATTATGATGATTTGGGAATTGACCTTTGTTTTTCGAGATTAGTTTTCTCCAACAGTGGATGCGTGCCGGCATGTTACAAGGCGCACTTGTTTTCTAACCTCTTAAAGTGCTCGATGATTTTAACATTATACTAAGTCAAATACGATTAAAAGTTAAAAAAATGTAAAATTTATATGTAAAAATTTATCATTAGATCCGTGCCCGAGACTTTAGGTCGGTTAGTCGGCTCATATGAGCAAGATTGATGTCATCTGGAACGACGTAGGCATAACCCTATATTTGTTCAGTATCGAGGCCTAATCCTAAAGCAATTCATATTTGGCAACATGTATCGTATTGAAGCTGCATTTAGTTTAGCATTCTAAATATGTTCAAGAAAAGTTTTGTCATCCATCATTCAAGCTTCAAGTTAAAACTTAGGCAATGTCTAATGCATCAATTATAAACAATCAAGTCAATCTGGATATGATACTGAATGAATGGATCATAGTTAATGTTTTTGCAAAACTGCGTGATTGCAGCTTTTGACGAGTCTTGGTCCGTTTCCTCTCATTATGAATCCAAAAAAAAAAGTGATCGTTCGTAACTTAAATCAAGGTTCATCAATTTTACACGGACTCTCTTTTCTCACTCTGCTCTCTGCTTCTTCTGCTCTGTTTCTTTTTCTTTTCAATCAATATATTATGCGACTGCAAAAAAAAACGGAATTCGACACCCACACGCAAACATGTCTTTGACTCTCCTCTTAATCGCACACAAAAAAAATTCCTCTCAATATTTATTTATTTATTTAAAAAAGAGAAAACCCATCACTGATATTGACGCCAGAGAAGAAGAGTGAGTGTGGGAAAATGAAATCTGAAAAAAGCTAGAATAAAGATAATATAGATATATGAACGGTTACATTATTTTCAATCCTTCCAATATTCCAGCCGCAACATATTTTTCCCAGGAGTGTCCAAAAGTTCTTAAAATCAATTTTACGAAAAATTCGATTAAATAATATCACATATATGTTATAAAAAAAAAGGTAGAATAAAGATAATAGATGATAATAAATGGCATATATTGATTGAAAAGGATTATACAGTCAACATTACTTAACTGTTCATTTATAAGATGAACGGCCAAAATTCAAAGAATTTTCGTTACTTTCGCGGTTCTTTTTTCCGAAATTCGGGATTTTTTTTCGAAAGGACCAATCCATCCGGGAAAAAGAATTCGGAAAGACCATTGTTTTTTTTTTTTTGATACATCCGGTATTTTTTTTCCGGATGGACTGGTCCTTTCGAAAAAAAAAGAATCCCGAATGACATTTTTTTTTATATCCGGGATAATTTATCCCGATATTTGGGATTCTTTTTATCGGATAGGAATGAGTTTGAATTTAATTCAGATGTTTATTTTTTAAATGGACGACTGGCCTTTGTTCGTTGGTGGTTACGTAGCCAACGTATGTCATTTATCATTATCCAAAGATAATATAGATATGTGAAAGGTTACATTATTTTCAATCCTTCTAATATTCAGCCGCAACATATTTTTTTCAGGAGTGTTCAAAAATTCTTAAAATCAATTTTAAAAATTTTTTTGATTGAATCATATCACGTCTATGTTATAGAAATATACTGAAGTTTCCCGGGTCATTGTATGTTCAAGTTGTGCCGAACGCAAAATTACATACGCGGGTGATCCATTATCGTAGTGGTGGTGGTGTTGTACGGGGGTGATATTATCATAATCATCCGTATTTAACCAATGTATCTCAACCGTCTCAACTTAGCATTCTTCCTCTCAACTTGCAACTTTATTTTTCCATCAAAAGTCTTTTCCGTTTCTATCATATATTGCATTCACGGCACCCATATATCAATGGATTATTCCTTTTTATCTAATTATATAATTAGAGATATAATCACACTTTAACATAACAATTGAAATTATCTTGGTTATTTGTCACGAAAAAAACGTTGTAATTTTCTCTGAATTGAGGGTGTGAAACAATTCATAAAAATAATCTTATTTTATAATTTGAGATCATTTATGCCATACATGTTAATTATTACGGGAAAAATAAGATGGAATATATTAGGCAACCTTGGAGGAAGTAGGTTTTGCTTGTAGGATAAGTAGTTCGCATAATCAAAGTAGTAGTACTAATAATAATGAAGTGAGATACCCATCATAATCACGAATAAGATTTCACATAACAATCCGTATAAAAATGATGTATACCTTTTTCTTTGTCAAAATTGGAGTGGAAGAGATTCCACGGGGGTTTTGATTCTTTGAATTTTTCTTCCCTATTTTTATTCATTTTTGGTCAATTTTCTTGTGCAAAAATGGGACACATGGAAGATCAAGGCAAATCTTGTGAGATGTGGGCAGAGAGGGCCATCCCCATTTGACGGTGGCATTTTTGTCACTTTGCGTTGATCCGACGTGGTTGCCTGTCGTTTTGGGGACACCGTAGCAACTCTTTTCACTCCTTTCCATTATTCGCCTCACACAAATTCAACAAGTTCGCTCGGGGTAAAATGACCATTATGCCCCTCTAAGGTTAACGTTAATACAGTACTTTTTTCGTCCGAAGGAAGTTATCTTGTTGTAACATTGTCATGACATTTCTAAGATAGTGTCTTTTATCAAGGATAGTTGACTTACTGATAAGTTGTCCTTCATTATAATTTTATGATTAGGAATTTGATACCTGCTTAAATATGACATCAGGAAAACCCAATCTCTTTATTGAACAAAACTGAAACCATACAAGAAGAATGGAGAAGGGAATCAAAGGGAGGATGCTATCAGGTCCAGCTTAAGATTCTAAGTTAAAGCTCTTATGAACTCAAAATTTCACTTATGAGGAACCAAACACCGGTTATCTAATAAGAGCTCGAATTCTATTGTTGAGATCAACAAAACGTTATAATCAGATGACAAACTTTACTGACTTGACTTGTGGGCAATGAAGCAACTTTTATCCTCAAGAGAGAACAATGTTCGTAGTTTGATGAGGTGGCTGCAGTGAATATTGTCGATCTGTTTGTTAGGAACCCCTGTGAGTGGCGGGGCCTCATTTCTCCTCTCTGTGATAATGTTACAAGCCAAAGAAATAAACTCATATTTAAAAATAGTAAAGGCGCATATTGATTCTTCTTCTTCTTCCCACACGAAATGATCTTTCTTTAGATCAACTCAACACGCATCCTCCATTTTTTCCCTCTCCTTCTCATATAACTATACTTGTTGCATATGTGATATATATGCCGTGTAAACTTAAATACCCGACTATATATTTATGAACGTGCCCCCATTGGTTTTGCCTTTCTTTTTGCTTCCAATGTTATGTCTATACTTGTGATAAGTACGACGTGTGAGACGGTATGGCGAGAAATATGTGTTCAATTCATGCTTATGTTGCTGAGGATACGAGGTTAATAGTCGATTCATAGGGTTTTACTTGCATATTAACTCCACAAGAATACGAATGTCGATTTAATCTTATATATGAGTGTTATCCACCTCATACTAAGCATCATTGTGCTCACTGAACAATCGTCTCAATAATTGTGGCTAGTGAATCTACCATCTTAGTGTACGTACAGGTTTTAAACATAACTCCACATCAAATTGTAGTTTGACAAAGGCAATCCATGGTTGGTAATGCATATTCTTATGCGTTGGAGAGATTTGACTATAAGAATGACTTATGAATGCCCGGGTTTCCCCCACCCCATCTGGTAGCGGCCAGACAACCAAAAATCCCAATGTGGATGAGGTTGGGTGTTTGAATCATGGTAACTATGGTGTCAGTGTGGGGTTTCTGACCAAGTCTTCGGATCTTTATTATAACCGAGCTGACATTCGGTTAGATCTGATATCCTAAGATATCATTTTAAAAAAATAACTTATAAAGATTAAAACACATATTTTATAAATCCACACATTAATCTTAGAAAGTATCATTCAGAATCTTTAATTAAAACACGCATTGATATATCAATTCCGCGAGTCTAAATAACCAAAATCATCACCAATCTTACTAATGCACTAACGAAAGGAGACAGACTGTGATCATATGATAGTACATCACGATGAGTTGAATTCACTTGGCTTGTATCCTAAACTGTGAATGTGTTCTTGGTGGAGCCAATTTGGAGTGAGGATAACGACTTTCCTTGATTTCCCTTATAATGAATCACACTTCCAACGATCCATCCTATTGAGCTATACTCATTGGCCGGGCTATTGATATACCAACCAACAGCACTGTAGGCAAGAAGGCAAGCAGGTCACATAGGGGACCAAAATACAAGGGCATAACGGTAATTTCGCGCCGCACTCGTCTAACTACTCGTGTACAAGAGTAACATAACAACTCGGATATCAATGGTCCAAATCTCCTAGCTCAAATCATCTTCATGTTAAATTACCCTTATGTCCCTTTGTCCATGGATGTTTCCTGAGTTGGGTGTTTTCTTGCGTTGCGAATGCTCGAGTCAATTTAACCAAATGAATCGACGATGGTGGTTGAGGATGCATTTCATCATCATACAACGTTGCAAGTTATGTGCCAAAGTTGAGATAAAAACCAGTATCATACACCTACACAAGTTTCCTTTCTTAACTTGTTCACAATGCTGATTGATCTTTGGTTCACCATGTTTGCATCTTGTTTGTGTTGCTACTTAGTCTTTTCATGTAGATCGTTTGATCTATGTATCCATACATATGATCTTTTGTAACCCTTTCGAAGTCTTTCAATCTATCATCGAGAAAAATTGTTGATTGACCTATCACAAGGACGATTTTGGGTTGTCCCCTTACTCCGCGACTGGTGTTTCAACATCGCTATGAATCATCTTAATTAACTTTATTAGATTGTGCCGCGATCACTTTGACATGATTGATTGTGTAAAAATCATCTTTACTCAAAGCTAAAAACACGTAGATCTTAGATGCATAAGAGATACCCATACGTTCTACGTCAACATATGCTGTTGATCGCTATGAACTAGTATTCTTGAGTTGTTCTTCCATTGCAAATTTAAATAAACGTAACAATTGTAATACTACCTTTGTATCATTTAAATTACAACGGTTTGATCCGACACGATAATTTATGTGTGTGTTGAATTAATAAAAAATGAAAATTTTATTTTCGTGAGTGTGTGAGATAAAAAAGTGAGGAAAAAAAGAGAGAGAAACGATGATAGATGATTTAATGTGATATAAAGTAGGGATAATTTGATATTTTTTATCAATAAAAATTGATAAATAATGAAAGGTTGCAATTTGAATGATACAATTAAAAATAGAAATATTATAACTTGAATATAACAAAAAATATATATTATATATCTTCATTGAAAATTTTCAAATGACTCAAATTCGAGACATATTTAAAAAATAATAAACCCCTAATCATTTGAATTAACAGATATTCAGAAATCTTTAATCACCATACAGCCGCAAGTAAAACCTTTGTCTCACCATCAACAATTCCCTCGACCCATTTCATTTGCCGCTTTCATTTTCACTTCCTTCACACAACCTCAAAACATTTTCCTATGGCAAAGAAAAAGAACAAGAATTTTGTGGGTGTAACTATGAAATTGCGTATCAGAGGAGGAAATCTCAGAAAAGAGAGAAAAAAGGAGAAAGAAGAAGAAGAAGGTTGAGTCTGGTTTACGCCAACCTGGTCGTCCATATATTCTCCCATTTCCTTCTCATCACTCTCTCAACTCAACCATCCTCTCTTCATCATCTTCTCCTTTCTCAACTCACTATAAAACTCAACCTCACTTTTGTCTCGCCATCAACACACACACCATGGAAACAACTCTTCGCTGATAATAATTACCCATAATCCCATTTCTTGAGAACCCAATTGGGACTTTGAATCATCTATTTTGGTATAGAGATTTGGTTTTGGGTCTTTTTGTGTTTGAGTGAAAATGGAGAAGGTGAGTTTTGTGAAGAATGGGGTGTTGAGATTGCCACCAGGGTTCAGATTCCACCCAACAGACGAAGAGCTCGTGTTTCAATACCTTCGACGCAAGGCCTTCTCATGCCCTTTGCCTGCATCAATCGTCCCCGAAGTGGATGTGTGCAAATCTGACCCATGGGACTTGCCTGGTAATCACATAATCACATAGTCATTTCCCCCCAATTCATAAATTATATCGAATTGATGACCAAGAAATGAAATTGAATTCGTTTTTGGAATACCCATCTGGTGAATTGAATTGGGTTTGGATTTGAATTGCATAATTTTGAGGGGTTTAGTTTTGTGTTTTTTTGGGGTTTGGTCTGATTAGGGTTTGGTGGAAATTTGATTACAGGTGAGATGGGGCAAGAGAGGTACTTTTTCAGTACAAGAGAAGCCAAGTACCCGAACGGGAACCGGTCGAACCGGGCAACGGTTTCCGGGTACTGGAAAGCGACCGGTAAGGATAAACCGATCACTTCCAGGGCGGCTGCTGCGGCGGTGGCGGCGACGACGACGGTGGTGGGGATGAAGAAAACTCTGGTTTTTTACAGAGGGAAACCTCCACATGGGATCAGGACTAACTGGGTGATGCACGAATATCGCCTCGTTAATGCTCCTCCGGCCACTGGGGCGGCCGGGGATTGGGTGTTATGTCGTATATTCTTGAAGAAACGAGGAGGCAATGGTGGCGGTGGCGGTGGCGGTAGCAAGGAGGATGAGATGAACGATGAGGATGTGTATAGAGTTAGGAACTCTAGGATCGGGAGGCCGGTGTTCTATGATTTCTTGACGACTAGGGATCAGAAGATGACGAAGACGAAGACGACTGATCTTAATCTCGCTCCTTGCTCGTCCTCGTCTGGATCGAGCGGTGTCACGGTCGTGTCCTGTGATCTGAACAAGGATGATCGAGTTGTTTGTAATGACGAGAAGGGGATGAAACAGGACGACGAGGAAGGCCCCGAGGAAAGCAGCAGCTGCAACAGCTTCTCCTCGTTCAAGAGGAAACCGTGATCATGATCGAGGGGGGGGGGTTGATCGAAGACAGTCGTGTTCGTTTTTTCAGCTTTAATCGTGTTTCGGCTAATGCTACTACTAGTAACTAGTTAATCTCAAGTTGTATAAGGGAAGTGTGAGGGTTGCCTTTGTAATCAAGCTGTTTCCTCAGGTTCTCAAAGCTCCATTTCAGTTCAAAAATTTGTTCTTGCATTGGTTCTTGTTCATTTCTTTGCTTGTTTGATCATTTTTCCCATGCAAAGTGGGAAAGTAAATTGGAGGATTGAAGAAATGAAATGATTTTCCTTTAGGCTGAAACACGAGGGAAGTGAAGAGAAGATATGAAAAAAGGGTGAGTGGGAACTTTCATTTGCAAATCATGGTGAGAACTTTGCACAAAGATGATAGCTTTTTTGTGCAATCGAGAACACTATCTTTTGCAAAAGATATGAAACCTTGAGATATCATCTCACATGGCTCACATGTTGACGATGGTGCTTCTCACTTTTCCCTTTCTTGCTTCACTTGTCAAATGGTGAAAAAATTGGGGAAAAAAGGAAAGGGAAAGCTCCTTGCTCAGAGTCAAATTGTAATAGAACAATGTTAGGGGATCTTATTCCTTCTAGGTTATGTTGGTTCGAAAATGGATGGAATCCGATGACAGTCGATGACGACAACGGATATTAAGAGCTTTCTCGGGTTCCAAAGAAAGTGTTATCCGGATTCTGTTTTTTCATAATTGTGTAAGCAATTGTCGAGAAACCAAATCCACCGCAGACTCTTATATACCACGTGCAAGATAAATCCGTTCAAGTCTCGAACTTGTCCTGTCTTATCACACGAACTAAGTAAATCTAACAACACTAATTTGGCTCCCATATGTTTAGTACACTCTTGAGATGCTATAAATTCAAAAGGTCCTGATAAATCGTGAAAGGAAAGCAACGAACGTAAACAATGGAAGATACTCATGGACCAATTCAAGGATCTCTCGAATGTATGCCTATAGAGGAGACCGTCGAAGGATATATTCATACTCAAGAGGCTTCTACTCATAGACTTCATGTGTATTTTTCGTCAACCTTGGATGGTAGACATACTCGTCGTCCTTCGGCGACATTTGATCAGTACGGTCTTAATCAGACGATTATCCAAGGAAACAACGAATTAGCACTTGATACCGAAATCTTAAGCCGAAATCTTAAGCAACATATTTGGGTCAATGCATCTTTTTTTGAATTTGATAAAGGAGTTGGTAGAGTTAGAACTTGTTCACAAGATTTACAAGGTATATACATTGAGTGCCGTTCAAGATTACACCTTCGACATTGTTCAAAACGGAGATGGTGTGTTTTACAAGGGAGCCTTAAACCAACAACGTCCAACTATGCATCTTTCACATGTTCAACTAGTCAACAGAAACTTCCTAACAGTAATACTTTTCTCACCCTCTAATGAGGAAAAAGTTTCAGTTCCATTCCAACTATATCTCAGAAGTAAAAGTTCTAGATTCCGTCGACAAGGCAAGGAAGTTGCATTGTGGTGGCGAAAGCTGTTAGGAATCGGTTTCCTTCATAGAGTGCCAATCTATGACCGTAATACTCTAGATACATTGAATAACTGTAAAACAGATGTTTCAGATATATCTGCATCGTAGAGCATAAGTATGGTTCTACCATGAACACAGTTCTCCGGCACAAGATCAGGACACTAATGCCGCGCTGTATTTACGTCGCAAATAGACTTTGGCAAATACGAACTAACACGTGCTGAACAGAGTAACATATCTCAGACCGACTAATTAAATCTCCGCTACATACATAACCCCTAAAAAGTTCTCATATCGTTGCATTCTCCGCTCCTACTCACACCAGAGTGCAACGCCATCATCGACGAAAACCGGGACAAGCAAGCAATGGATACAAGTTTTCACCATATGAAACCTGTGATATTCATAAAGGAGAGACAACAGCATGTAGATAGTATAACCAAAGAAACAACCTCCACATGATTCACACATACACACACATCAAAGTTCCAAAAAACAAAACAAAACACAGAAAAGAATAAGAGGTTGCGTATAGCTTTGCCTCGACTAATGGACTCGAGTTCCTTGCAGCATCTGTAGCTGCACAAACAAGATAATGGGAAATTTTTAGTATAATAGAAATGAACCAACCTTGTTATAAATAAATAGTACTATAGTATAATTAAACATAAAGCAACACAACGTGGCCATTATAGCAATTGCTTGTAGTTGTGAACTTTTGCATTTGGGGACATTTGGTTGTGGGAACTTAGTGGGAGAAGATTCCTTCTCTGAAACACTACCTTCCAAGAACTAAAAAGAACAACAATACATGATAAATTGGATTAATGAATGAAGAAGCAAGACGTTTAATCTATTGATCAACTTGATCGTCGCAAAGCGTTTAGTCAATACGAGATTGGTCCGTTTAAGTCGTCTTAAGTTCGATAGATAAAGTATAAGATTCAAAAACTACGTGATTAGTTCGATCACGGTTGATAAAGATTTTCACTCATACTGAATCACACGCCAGGATAAATGAACTGCGATTCGTTACACATACTGTAATAACACAGAGATACATGATGCAAACGAATAAGGACAACTGATTTTCTTTGAAAAGTTGATAAAAAATCAATGGTCTTAATTGGTATACAGCTTGTAGCTCAGGGCACAGAGGTTCGAATTAACTAAACAATGAAAGTTCTATCTAATAAGAGAAGACACCTCAGCTGAATTTGTTAAGTTACAGTCTAATAGTACTTATACTATATGATGTAGATTAATCAAAGATCGATCAGTATGCACCGTACATCGGCACACACACGTCGGACATACAACGGAGTAATGATCCACTAACTAACTTTATTTATACATAACCAACTCTCATTATCAAAGCATAATCACAGCCTACTTTCCTACGCATTTAATTAAGGTCACAATAGAGCAAGAGACATGCATACATTATATAGCTCACAAAATCATACCATATACATATCATATACATACCATATAGTCATCATGCAACAACTCTCCTAGTTTAATGCCGCCAAATTTCCACACTAGGCACTTTTGACATTGATGCCTAATCAAAGCAGGATTTCCGGGACTGATTAAGGTATGATTAGTACAATAACACACGCACCTCGACATAAAAGGGTGACTAAATGTCGTATTAGCCGATAAGCACGATGTCATTTAGAGCGTACTAATCACTATCATTATCATAATCGAAGATTTGGGCAGATCGTGATCAGCCCTTTGACATTGGCCTATACATAGAGAGCGACGTGCGTGTGGGCGCGGTCCAATAAAATACGGGAAACTTGGAAAAAGTGTTGTAGTTGGGCGAGGTTGATTACGCCCGTCTGATTATGTTATAATTGACTGATTAGTAAGTAATTAAAAGCATGGTAATGGCTTTTATGGGAAGCTTATAAGAATTGCCGACCAAAGGTTTTCTTGTGACAGCGGGGCTTTATAATCAACACGATAATAATCAAAGATGAATCTCTGCCTATGTTTTGGTTCTTCACGTAACTTCCCAACACATTTAATTCTACCCTTTCTAACTGGGAATCATTACTACTGACATTTCATGTTCCAAAATTTGAGGAAATTCCTACTTTTGAAAACAAAAAGAAATTTCAAGACCTCTTGATTAAATGTAAATAACTAAATATGCTGATGAAAAAAAAAATTGTTTTGAAATTACTTATAAGACCTTCACAAGATATCTTCGTTCAACCCAAATATATGCAAACCAATCAGGATTTGTGTACTTTTATACTAATAATATGCTATTTGGAAAAGAAAAGAAAAAAATTATCAAAATTAAAAATAAATATGAATTTACGTGCATTCAGCTAATGTTGCAAAAATAATTGGACAAAAATAATACTACTATTAGCATATTGACAAAAATAATAATAAAAAGGCAAAGAAAATGCACAAAACCAGATTAGCTTGATCAGAATCCAACATTAAAACCTGATAACCAAAATGAAATGACAACACTTTCATGTTCCCATATTTCAAATTTACACGAAACATGAGAAGCAAAAAAAGGACAGAATGAGAAACAAAAGCCAGTTGGTTGATTGCGTCAAGATCATATCATCAAACAGTGAAAAAGAGGGCAAAGCAGGAAATTCACAAGGGATTACCCAGCAGACAAGGGAATGTCATTAAAAGGGCCTATAAATGAAAGGGTTGACTGGATCCATGAATAAAAAAAGAAATCAAAACCCAACCCCACACTTCAAAATTCTTATTTGGACATAAATGCCCCCCTGCAACCTGCAACTGCAATTGGCTTTTGGGCAAAATATTCATAGAGGTTGCTTAGTATCTCTGCAACAGTGACATATCTCTCCCTTTCTCCTCTATTGTTATCCCCCTTTTTTCCTCATAATACTATTCATAGCAGTCTAATTAATTCAATACTGCACCACAAGGTCTCTCTAACATATTGCATATGCGAAACAATCTTATAGGTTTGGAGTATGATTTTCAAACCCGAGATATGCGAATACGACCCCTCGGAAATGTAGAGTCCTTTTTTTGGTCCCCCCGTATGGCTCTTTTTTCCTTCCTCGATTTTGAACCTCAACCACCAAAACTTAAGGGATCCATCAGTTCCAACCTAATCATGGATACGAACTTTCTAAATCATGATGTAAGCTAATCATGTCAAGGACCTAATGGTTCCTCAACAACAACAAATCAAACATTATCCTATCAAGTGGGGTCGATTATATGAATACGACGACGTCATTCCAATCTGTTATGTACATCATCTTCTATAAGATTATGATAGGTCATATCATACTTTAAAGGTTTCTCTCACGATCTTTTTACATCTTTCTCGTCCTCTCTTGATATATGTTAACTCCCAAATTTTACATCTTCTAACAGAAGTTATGACTGATCTGCGTTTCACATGAACATACCATCTTAGTCGTGACTCCCTCATATTATCTTCTACTGGAGGCACACCCACTTTCTATCTGATAACTTCATTTCGTATCCTATTTATTCTTGTATGTCCACACATCCACCTTAATATTTTCATCTCGTTTACACTCATCTTTTATACATGCTGCCACTTAATTACCCAACATTCTGACCCATACAGCATCGCTGGTCGAATAGCTATCCCGTGAACTATCCTTTTAACTTGATAGATATTTTAGGATCACATATCACCCCTTAAACGTCCTTCCATTTCAACAAACCTGTTTTAATCTTATGATCAATATCTGCATCAATTCCTCCATTCTTATGTAGCGTCGAACCTAAATATTTAAAAGAATCCGTTTTAGGAAAAGACTATTCCCAACAATACATTCTCACTATTTGTTTGACTACTCTCATTAAAGACACATTCCATATATTCTGTCTTGGTTCTACTGATCCTTAACCCCTTACTTTCCAACGTCTCCCTCCAAGTCTCAAGTTTTTCATTCAACCCTTCTGTCGTATCGTTCATCAGAGTAATATCATCAGCGAAAAGTAATTACCATGATACTTCATTTTATATACATCTAGTGAGATCATTCATTACTAAGGCGAAAAGGTATAGACTCAAGGCTGATACTTGGTGTAAAGCCACTTCAATAGGAAAAACAGTCGTTTTACCAACATCGGTTCGCATACATGTAACGACTTCTTCATACATGTCTTTCACAATCTTGATATACCTACTCGTCACTCCTTTCTTTTCTAAAGTTTTTCAAATCATTTCTCTTGGAACAGAATCATACGCCTTTTCCAGGTCGACAAAAACCATATGTAAATTCTGCTTCTCTATCCTAAAACGTTCCATTACACATCGCAAAAGGTAAATAGATTCCATGATTGACCTATCAGGCATGAAACCAAATTGATTCTCTGTCACCCATGTATCTTTACTTAACCTTTTCTCTATCATTTTTTTCCATAACTTCATACTGTGACCCATAAGTTTGATTCCTCTATAATTGAAGCAATTTTGAACATCTCCTTTAATTTTGTATATGAGAATCAAAGTACTCCTTCTCCACTCATCAGACATCTTCTTATCTATCAAAATTCTATTAAAGAGTTTTCACAACCAATTAACTCCTTCTATCCCAAGACATTCCCAAGCTTCGATCGGAATTTCATCTGAACCCATAAACTTTTTTGAGCTTATCCGCTTTAAAGACTCCTTAACTTTCTCTATTCTAATGCGACGAAAGTAAGATCGATTCATCATCATATCTACATTTCCACTTATTTCATTCAGCGCACTTCCCTTGTGCAATTAAAGAGTTTGTCAAAATACCCTCTTCATCTTTCTTTAATGTCCTCATCAGCCGTAAGAATATGCTCGACATCGTCCTTAACACACTTTGTCTGACCTAAATCCTCAATTCTTCTATCTCTTGATCTGGATAACTTAAAGACTTCTTTTTCCTCCTCTTTTGTGTTCAGTCTTTCATATTATTTCTCATACGATTAATTCTTCGCATCGCTCACAGCATATTTAGCTTTTTTTTTTTACGCACCTATACTTCTCCGAATTTTCATTACTATGACATTTAAACAGAGCCTTGTAACATTTTTTCTTATACTTTATCTTATCTTGAATCTCTTCACTCCACCACCACCCTCAACGATGGTTGGTCCTTAAATTGTCCTAATGTCTCCTTCGTTACACGTCGGATACAATCAGCCATCGCATCCCACATCTCACATGCACTCCCGTCAAATGTCCATGGATCTTCTCTCAACAACCTCTCTCTGAAATTTTTTTACTCATCTCCTTTTAAGTTTCACCATTTTGTCCTTATGAGATTACATTTTGTTTGCTTCTTCTTTTCTATTTGAGACAAAAATACATCTATAACTAACAAACGGTGCTGAGTGATCAAATCTGGGATAACCTTACAGTCCTTACAATCCTTCAAGTCTCTTCGCCTCATAAGAAAGTAATCAATCTGAACGAACTCTATTTTTCTGGACTAACTTCTTTAACCGCATCCGTCCGTGATGCTGAAACTCTTACTCATTTTTCACTACATACGGACGTCGATGTAGCGACCTTTACTCATTTTTCGAAGCACTCAGGTCGTGCAACGTGTCGCTGCTGAGATACGTCCCAAGAAAATTTTCACAAGTCGTCATATTCATGTTGAGAGATCCAACGGGACTTTTTACGTGTTGTCTGTCGGGTACCTAACACATAACACTCATCATTTTATCCAGACTTGAGACCGGTTAGGAACGGAATAAAAATCCCTAACCTAGGTAAATTTACCTAATGTTCCCTCGAAAGTAGAAAAAATCTAGATGGCAAAAGTTTTATTCCAATCATGCTTATGTGCTGCTCAAGAGCAATACTGTTTTATCGTTAGTCTCCCTCGACCTAGACAGCAATTTAACACTTCGGAATGAAAGTTTTAAGAGAACGAAACTCAATGGGCTCTATTAGATGATTGCGTAAACCGTCGCAACAAGGAATATGAGACGGAAGGACAAACCTAATGAGCGAGTTTGTGATAGATTCTAACAAAGGCTATTACTACCCTTGACACACACATGCACAAACAGGAATGACATCTCGCTATATTGAGCCCTACACCAACTAATGTCTAAAAAGTGACGGGAAGCAAACTTGCACTCCAGCAACAGATAGGGAAAGCAACAGAAAAGGGTAGTAGTTTGTGGTGGAAATCATCGCCTTATACGACTCTACTGATAACAATATTTGGCAATAACGAGAACGGCTGCTAAACGTTTTCTTTTTCCCTCATCAATCTTTCCTACACCAATCACAACCTCCGTCGTGTCGCAATCAATCGTCTAACTTGGGGATGCTAACGGAATAGGAACATCTGATCCTTGAGTAAGGAGGCACTAACAATGGCCACTCATATCAATTCCGATAAAACAGTGTTATCTTTTATCCCAACAGCAAACTAAAGCAGGATACCACACATAGAATCAAACTGCAAGTTGCCAACCAGAGGAGATGCCGGTGCACAAGGAGACGGGACAAGGCAAACGATATCAGCATCATAGCAAGCGAAAGGGTGTAAGGGTTCTCTTCTATCAGGAATATGCCCATGAAGTTTGTTTAGACATGAAAACAACAGATTACCAGGATAGCATAAAAGGAGCAAGGAAAAATATTCTGAAGTATCAATAAAAAGGACCACAGGAGCGCAATCAGATTAAGCAAAAAACGCACATGTTTGTTCTAAATATATATTTGAGCATAAAAAAATAGTGTTCCATCTCCCAAAGCATCCTGTTTGACTAAATCAGGTTCTGATGGATACCACATGATGTAGCGATATATCAAGAGATGAATGAAAATTCGGTAAGGGTCACAGAGTGAACGCGGTGAACAATTAGCGTAATGAATTACTCTTACAGTTTTGTTGCTATTGGTGACTGGTTTCCATGCTACTTGCACCATCAACATTCGACACTTTTGCTTCAGTAGCAGCTTGCCCTGAGCATGCCTTCAAAACTGCTTCATTCTGCAACAAAAATGAAAAAAATTCAGATAAACAAGAGTATGAAAATTTGACTTGAATCAGATAAGCATTGGTCGAGTACAAAATCTATCCCAAACACGTCCCACACTATTACACTGCTTACTTGGAGAAGATTTCTTACAACTTGAAACGTCACAAAGAAGCTAACTTAGCAAGAACATATCAAGGTTATGAATCATCGGCAGAAAAGAAGAACAATAATGATGCAACGGAAATAGATCAATTGGTCAGTAGAAAATATTCTCTTTCAAAAAGAAAGAAACTAAAACTGAAGGACTATTGCACAACTAATGAATAATGATAGTCACCATTCGCTTAGGAGAGCTTCTAGTAAATTAGTAACAGATATCCAGTGCAGTCTGCTAGTCATCGCAATCGGAATAGAGGAAAACAGACTGTGATGTACAGCTTGAACAAGTTCCGAGCTAGTCATTGCAGTGAGTCGTTGCTACCCATGCACTCTCCACTTCATTTCTACCCTTCCACCAGACTGTAACTTTTTAAGACAACTGGTTCTTACAGACTGTATCTAGTCTCATAGCTCAGCAGAAAAGCTATATCACGTAACATAGCAGTCATAGAACTCCTACATGGTATGCCAGACCCAAGTCATTTTCCATCTAGAGACATAAGGGGAAACTTATATGCGGATCAACCTCAGGCTTACAACTGCACATCTAAGATTACACCTTGTATGTAGCAAAACCTCCTTAAACCACCCTGTAGCAGAATTTTTTGAGTTATCAAATGAATGGAAACTGTCAGAAGTTGGAACAGGTTATGCCATGCAGTGCAGTCATAATGTATGAATTTAAATGAACACTTCCTCACAAATTTAATTAGACCAATTACACTCCTAGATTACGTCCAATGTCACCAGAAAAATCCCAACTATGAGAACACGATATCCTGCTACATTAATCCCCCTGAGTCAATCTTTCACCTGAAATCGTAATTTCCTATTCCAAGAAAACAACTATGCTGAGTAGTACAGATACATCGGCCTCCACCGAGCTCACTCAAATCTAAAGAAGTATATTCTCAATATACACCGTCCTCCAAACCCGTGATCAGCATCGTCTATTCCAACAAGTCCATGAAACGGAACTCACGAGACACATTCACGAACACACAACACATTCTATCCACAAACCTCGAGAAAAACATACGACATCTCTACACACGCGCGCGCGAAGAAGAAGCTAACACCACATCCATCCTAAACCCTAAATCACCAAACCTGCAGCCATACCTCAATCACATTGCACATCAACATTTCACCGCAACATCGCAAAATCGAAACACAATCCCTAATCGACAGCCCATCGCAAACCCTAACAAATCGATGGTGGATTATGATCGAAGTCGAGGGATATATATATACATCTACATAGATATATACATACCTGCCAGACGCGGAGGAGGCGTTTCTTGGCGTTGGCGCGGCGAGTGGTGGTGAGTTTGATTCGCTTCCACACTAGCCCGCCTGAATCGTGCTTCTTCACTATCTCCATCACTCGAGTCCCCCAAAACGCGCTGACGCCCACCATCGCCGCCGCAGTCACCGTCCACTCCCGTTCCTCGAGGAAATGTGACTGGAGTACTCAGCCCTCTTCCCATTTTGCTCCTGGGCTCCAGCCCAATGTGTTTGCCGATGGGCCGTTAAGGTTTGGTTTGGGCTTAAGGTTGGGCCCAGAGTCTTGGGCTGTGCCGCTGCTTGTCGGCACTTGAGCGTATTAATCATGAGCCGATTTGCCCGATTTTCCTCCGAAAAATCACGTTCGGAAAGCATCGTGTTCGTGTTCATGATGGGAATACCTGAGTCATTATTGTTGTTCATTCAAACTCTCGATGCAGTTAATCCATCATGTGTGAATTTTGTATGAGTAAAATAAGTATCAGTCGGTTTTATAAAATGGCTTCCACAAGACATTAGTAAAATGAAGTTCATTAAAATTGACAAACTAAGAATTTTTTTTGGAGTTTTTTCCCATACTCGTTTCCTCATCAAAAAAGCTATTGAACAGAATAATCTTATCCCGAATCATTTCAATTTTTGGTAACCGGTCCGAGCCCGGCCTTTCACTTGTAAGATAATCCAATGCTACACATCTTGTCTGTGGCTTTTTCATGAGAAGTTATTTGCTTGTACAGTGGTGCAGTTGGGCACCGCCTGCACCGCCACGGTGTACGACGTTGTTTCATGTGAACTCAAAATTCTTGAATGCAAAGCCGCATTACCAAACAATTCAACCGTTGACCAGGCGATAAATGTTGCCTTGCTTAGTCCAAGACCTATTTTGCGGCCCACCTGTTCCAAGTCTTTTCTTTGAACGCGCATCACCCTATACGCAACTTGGACCTATCGTGTTTCTAAATTTGTAAGTGCGACTTTCCAAAAAAAAGAGAGAGAGAGAGAGAAAAAGGATCCATGCATTACGGGATATCCAACATCAACATATCGATCTGATCCAACTACATACTTGTACGTGATTTATGTGGGAATGTAACATTTTCAATACCAATTACTCCTTCGATCTCATATCAATCTAAACATTTTTTTATCTTAAAATAAATAAAATTTTTTCCTTTTTATGTCTTTTAATATAAAAAAATTAAACATTATAGTAGTAAAAAGTATTTAAAAAAAATGATGGAACCCAACAAAAAAAAATTATTTTTCCTCAATCCTTTATCATACAAGACGAGAATCAGGATTTGATTCTCTAATTTTTAAATAAAACATCAATCTGTTTTTGAGTTCAAATTTTTTATTTTTTTCAATTAAAAATATTTTTTTGTTCTATAATCAGGAATTCTAGGTCTATGGAGCGAGCATGCTTTTTTAATCTTTTTTTAGGCTTTTTTTTTAATGTTGTTTTAGGATTTTTTGAATATTGTTTTAGGTTTTTTGAATTTTTTTATACCTTTTGAATCTTTTTTTTATCTTTTTGAATTTTTATATCAAATCAATCTCATCTGCTACAGTATATCTACTAACTCATATCTCAATTGTTACAGTAATGTTCATAACCATCAAAATATATTATTTATTCATCAAAATTCGTATAAATTCAACACACACATAAAGTCTTATAACGGATCAAAATGTTACGATTAACATCGAATGGATGAAGTAGTTGATACCATCAACACAACATTTATTTTCATAAGTGTAGATTGTGTTTATAGTGTTGAGAATATAAGTATTGTATTGGCCATAGCATTCTCTATTTTTTCTTTTTTTAGCTTAAAAATTATTTCTTACATTTCATAATTCTTGCAATATTTATTGTTTTGGGATGTTCTAAAAATCTTGCAACACTTTCATTTTTGACAAGTAGTTAATCTAAAAAATGTTAAAACAATCACCATCTCCAATAATTTACCCACTACCTCCTCTCACAACTCTCACTATCACTGAAAAAAAGATTTTTTTTTCATCAAATCCCACAAAAGTTCAATACACGTATGAAAAATAGTTTTGGATCAAAATATTACTGCCTTTGTCCCAAAATTTTTGCAAC
Organism: Drosera spatulata; assembly: GCA_035668315.1. NCBI lineage: Eukaryota > Viridiplantae > Streptophyta > Magnoliopsida > Caryophyllales > Droseraceae > Drosera > Drosera spatulata. The sequence goes on from JAOVYX010013153.1 coordinate 22,647, forward strand.
GACACTCCTTTCGAGATGCAATTTAATACGATCAAATATAATTGTTTACAAAATTATTGTGAGAGTCTAATGATAGATTAAGATATGAACTTTAATTCTAAATCAATTTAAAGCTTTTTTGCCATCATTAGGAATAAAAATTAAATATTTTGAAACCAACCTGGGTTAATCTGGTGGTGTTAGACTCAATCTTCTAAAGAAGATTTTTGGTTCGAATCCCACTAGCCTCATCGCCCGAGTTGGTTCAGACACCCTCGTCATCAAAAAAAAAAAAAAAAAGTGTCAACAAAAATTATGGGATACAAGAAATTGGAAATTTGGTGAAGCACACACGTTCCATTTATTTTTACCCAACAAATTTGGCCGTTTGACCTATAGACCCTAGATGTCAAATTAGGAACCATGGTAAAATTCATAATGCTCAAGTGTAGTAAACCCTATAGTTTGATTAATATTCCAAGGTTAAAAAATGAGTTGAATGCCGCAAGTGCAGGTTTTTGTCCCCCTATCTCCGTATTGTGTTTCGCAAAAGATTGTAATGCAACCTTTTAGGTTGTCTTGGAAAATAGGAGTCTATATGTTATTTCGTCAACAACACTTTTTTAATCAATACTGGTTGATCCAAATGATTAGAAGCTTTTGATTCTTCCTCAACAAGTTTGGTGTTTGAATCTTTTATGACGTTTTCCTACTCTTTCCAAAAAATAAAATTAAAAAAAAAAGAAAAAGGAAAAATAGGAATTTCAATCTCAACATTAAGGAAAGGGATAGAACATTTAGGATTGTTCGGTAAAACTGTTCCAAACTACGAAAATGAAAATTAATAAAATAAATAAAAATCAATAATCAAAATAAAAAAACACTTTAAAAATAAAAGGTATTCCTCTTGAATATTTTAATCAAGAAACAAAAACCCAAAAACCATTATTTTTGATTTTATGTTTCCTATTTCATTGGTTTGAAACAAACAAAATATATTCGCTCAAAAAAAATAAAATATTATTATTCAATATTTTTTTAATCAATTAATAAAATTATAATAAAATATAAAAAATAATCAAAACCTAACATTCCCTAACGAAACGTTGGGATTGAGACACAGAGGGGGGCCATTTGATCTTGATGTGGAGCACTGTCTACGGTATTCTCCTCGTAGACCTGAACCCAAGTACCCAACCCTATGTCGACAGGTAGGAGAAGTCAAAGTCATCGTTCCCAACATTCATTTCACCCGCGGAGGCGAAATTGCCCATTACATTCGTACATACCCAAATCCGACCATTTCTTCCCCTCTCTATCATTTCGACCTGCGAGTTATAAAATGAAGAGAATGGGAAAGAAAAGGAAAGACTATGGAGTTATAAAAAATTATATCGATATGATTCGTCACGATAATTTATTTATATATTAAATTAATAAAAAATAATAATTTTATTTTTATGAGTTTATGAAATAAAAGAATAAAAAAAATGAAAAATGATGATGGTTGGATTAATATGATATAAAATAGGGATAATTTTATATTTTTTATGAAAAAAATTGATAAATAAAAAAATATTATAATTTGAATAAAATAAAAAAAAATTACAATTTGAATCGAACGAAGAAAATATGTCTGTGAGTTTAGAAAAGGAGAAAAGAAAGATGTTTGTAAGTAGAGTTTGGATAATTTCATTTTTCTCACTTTACTTTTCAAATTAAGGGATTTTGTAAAAAAAAATCAAATAATCAATATCTTAAAACTCATAAAATTTTCTTTATTATTAAAAAAATAAAATAATTTTATCGATTTATTTTTCATCCTTTCAAACTTACAAAAAAAACAAAAAACAAAAAACAATCCCAATATTATTTTCTCAACTCATAAATAAACATAATATAAAATCATATATTTTAATCTTCCTTTTCCTTCCTTCTATTTCATTTCATTTGACCTTACCTCACTTTCCCTTCCATTAAAACTGACAAACAGAGCCTTGATCGCCCCCCAAAATCTCACATTCATTCCTCGCTGCAAAAATCTCCACCAACCAGAAATTTTCACGAATTTTGATCTCTCCAGTTTTCTCCCAAATCATCATCATCGATCAATCGATCGCCATTGCTCGATCCGATCTCTCAATCGAGGTAACGATATCGTGATTCGAATCAATGTGTGCGTTGTTGTTGATTTGACCTATTCGAGATGGAATGGATGATTCTGTTTTGTTGTTTTGTTTTTGCTTCCTGTTGTGGTTTTTTGGTTTCGATTTGGTTTGATCGATTGTTAGGAATTTGTTTGTTGTCAGATTGTGTGATTCGAGGCCGTTGAGGCGTTGATTGAAGAAGAACGAGAGACGAGGTGAACGCGCGCTAGAGAATGAAGACGCCGTTGAGGAAATTGAGGAGCGCGTTTCATAATTATAAGCAGGATCGGAAGGATGGGAAGGTCATGCCTCTCGATCGATTGGACGAGCTCGACAAGGCTTCCGAGGTTCATCTTCCGTTCTATTTATACTAGTATTTGCGATTATTGTCTCATTGTAGCTTGTTTGAACTATATATTGTCAGTTTTTCACGGTGTGATTGCTATATGGTTACGCTTGTTGGTTGTTAGGCGATGCATCTGATGAAATGCTTTGAATGATATGGTAATGGTATAAACGTGACTTTGATCTCGTTGGATCATCAATGCGATTGGACCGAGCAAATGTTTCAAAACTTGCTTAACTTGTTTGGAAATAGGGTTTAGGGAAGTGATCATTTCTTTACTTCGATTGTGGTAGGTAGTTGTGTTCAGATTGTATTCGAGTAAATGATGTAGTGACCCCGGAGGCAAATACACATTCTGATACCTCAACATTACCACAATTTTGTAGACCCTGAAATTAGCAATCACTTAGCAGAACACAGCTTGTACTTTTAATTATTATTTATGGAAATTGTGTGTTCAAATTGATAAACACGATAAGTATATGGCACACTAATTTGGTTTGCCTATATGGAAAACGGAGAGGGAGCCAAGTTAGAGGGAATATAGGTGGATATCATCAAGCGTATATCGAGTATTGTTTTCAACTCAATTCATGTGTTTGCTGACATCCCCCTATTGCCATCTTCTAACAGAATATCTCACTAGTTACTCACCTTTCCAGGACATGCAGGAAATGAGGGATTCCTATGATAGCTTGCTTTCTTCAGCGGCAGCGGCTGCAAGCAGTGCTTATGGTAGGAACTTCCTGGATAGTTTGTTTTCCAGTCCCTTAGTTCTTATATTCTTCTGCAAAAAGAATGAATTGACTGAGACAACCACATTTTTATTTTTCTCTTTTGATATGCAGAATTTTCAGAGTCATTGAAAGATATGGGTTCTTGCCTTCTCCGTAAAGTTGCAATCAATGATGATGAAGAAACTGGTAAGAACATCTCTGTTCACTAATTTTTTGTGGAGAGTGAATCAATTCGACAAAAAAGTGGAATGATGAGTGCCATCTTATATTTTACAACTCAATCTTCTTATCCACGCCTTGAGATTTGTTTGTGTCGAACAATTAGACATCTTAAGTATAACCATAACTTATTCAATGTGTATGATTGCCCAAGTGGGTAAAATCTCATATCAGCATATACACTGTAAAGTTTGAAATAGGAATGCTCATTTCAGACAACATCAGCTTGAGTAACACGCAGACTTGCATCTCAACATCTTTCTATTATCAATATCTTGTTGTTAACTCTCCATTTTCCCCTCATCCTGCAGGTAAAGTGCTACTAATGCTAGGAAAGGTGCAATTTGAACTTCATAGACTTGTGGATAACTATGTGAGAAAATATCTGCTTTGTGGCAGGTTCTTGAGCAATATGCTTTCATCATTCTCTGGTGTTGATCTTTTGATTTTTATGTTTCAGCGCGCTCACATTTTCCAGACGATCACAGTACCATCAGAATCTCTTGTCAATGAGCTTCAGAATGTCGAGGTATGTAGCTCTTTGATCTCCTTGATTCTTACCAGGAAGTTAATCAATCCTTTTGCCCTGTGTTTCACTTGTTTCTTGTTTTCTAGTGCCATTTCTTCAGTCATGTTCGGTTTAAGATACCACTTCAATTATTATATATCTGCCTCGGATGTTGCATTCTGTTTCCGGTATTCACTATGCTGCTTAAGCTTTAGAACTTCTTGGGAGCAGCTACTCTTGAGCTACCATGACTCGACTATTGATCAGCAGAATCAGTCTAGTTTAACTGCTAGTATAGTGTTCATCATTATCCATGCATTATTCTTACAACAAATATTTTTATAATTGTCGAGGATACTGCAGTAATATTTTGTTATGCTGATGCAGGAAATGAAGCGTCAGTGTGATGAAAAAAGGTTTGGACTTTGGTCTCTCTGTGTTTCATTAAACTACTTCGCAGGCAGTCATATCCTAACCAGATCTTTCGTGTTGTAGGGTGTTGTATGAGTATATGCGGTCGAGACACAAAGAAAAAGGAAGATCAAAGAGTGGGAAGGAAGAAACTTATACATCTCAACAATTGCAGATGGCAAGGGAGCAATTTGATGAGGACGCCACCTTATTTGTTTTCCGCTTAAAATCTCTGAAGCAAGGACAATCTAGAAGTCTTCTTACGCAGACAGCTCGACACCATGCTGCTCAGGTATCCATTTTCCCGTTGCTCTTCCTTCTTCGAGTTATTTTCCTCCCATAAGATGATGATTTTTATATCTTTCATGTAAATGTCTTCTCTAATGTGCTGATTTTTGGCAATCTCAGCTATCTTTCTTCAGAAAGGCCCTCAAGGCTCTGGAGGCAGTTGACCCACATGTCCAGTCAGTGACCAGGCAGCAACACATAGATTACCAATTCAGCAGCCTTGATGATGATGAGTCAGAAGATGACAACGATTACTCCAACAGTGATTATATTGGTGATAGCAAGGACTCAAATGGGGAGCTGAGTTTTGATTATAGACGTAACGGCCGTCAGGGAAGCGTCTCAGCTACAAGAAAGCTTGCAGAGGTTCGGACTTTATCTCCGCTTATGTTGGATAATATTTTGCATCCCCTCAGTATGACAAAATCAGGTGCAACTATAAGCTAAAAAACAGCCTGTGTCGGTTGTCTACAGGGGCATTCTCCTTTTCATGATTCTGAAGGGCCTTCCAGATCTGTTTCATAATTATTTCGAGGTTTTTATGATGAGGTCTCAAATAGTCGAATTAATTACATCATTCGACATCTAGTAGCAGAACAAGGAAGTCTTTGCTGCTGCTACAAATACCCGTGAACTAGAAGATGATCCAATAGCAAATACTAGCAAAAATCATGGTGCATACCTGTGTGTATTTTTCATTTCTCTAATGAATATTTATTAAAGCTATATGATTTTATGGGATTTCACGGGATTAATATCGGAGCTAATGTTGAACTATCTTCAATTCCATATGCGAGTCAGTGCATGTAAATTGATTGATTCTTGGTAGTGAGGCCATGTTATAGTTTTATGTATCCTTGATGTCTTTGATACTCTATCTACTCCCTTAGTTAAATTTCATTATGTTTTATGTACAGTTGGATGTGGACATTACATTCCCTTCACTTTCTAGAGTCGATATGGAGAAGGTACCATGCATCCTTGATCTTTCAGTATAGCTTTGAGAGAGGAGTCGATTCATGACCCTAACACCATTTCATTACAATTTCATGCTCATGCATATTGTTTGTTTATATGATTATATGCCTGACATCTAAAGGTTGCCTAAGTCTGGCCAACAATTATCTTAGACTAAAGATCTGATTCATTTCATGTCATTACCTGCAGGAAAATATTCAAAGTGCCTACGGCGATTACGATTTCAGGTATCGTAAACTACTCAGCCAATCAGCCCCCCTCTTTCCACAGAGAAAAGCGGATCCAGCCGAAAGGATTAGACAGTTGCGACCGTCCTCCACAAAGAAATTTCATACATATGTACTTCCTAAACCAGGTGATACCTATAATGATTTCTCTCCGGTATTTGAAACTTCTACTTCCCATGCCATGGGTCCTTTGAATTCACAAAATATTTCATACTCAATGCCTCTGGAGGTAAAGAACAATGAAAAGCATCTGGCAACAGCACATTTCTCCGGACCTATCGAGCTAAATTCTCAATATGTACTCAAAGAGAATAACAGCAGGTCGCCACCACAGTTTGCCGAAAATATCTCGTCGTCCCATTTCAATCGTTATTCTACTTCTGATGCCATAAAGATCAAAAAACTTTCGCAGTCTGGTCCTATAACCAGTAGGCCAATGTCGACTGCAATCTCTCCCTATGCTAGAAAACTTCCAGAGTTCTCATCTGGGCCGATACCAAGAAGTTCTCCCAAAATATCTCCGACTGGGTCGCCGACTTTCATGTCTTCACCCCGAATAAGCGAGCTTCATGAGCTTCCTAGGCCTCCCAACCCTCTGGGCTATATATCTTCGAGGCCATCAGGCTTTGTTGGTCATTCAGCTCCATTGGGCTCTGGAGGACAGGAGAATAAAAGTTCTGTGTCAAAAAAATTGACCGTCTCCTGGGCAGCTTCTCCATTGCCTGCTCCCCCTGTGGCTTCTTCCACTGATTCACCTGTACCTTCGAGCAGTCCAAGGGCCGATATATGATTGCCGTCATCCAAGCAGTCGGAAGGGGGCATTCCTGAAAGACGAAAAGATAATCTATCACCTCCTCTCACACCCCCCTCTCTTATCAGATGCACCACCAGAGTGAAACCCAACGCAGATGACGATTCAGGCTTCTCATTCCAGGTAATTTGTGGTTTCTTTGTGTTGTATATTTTTACTTTTTACTGTCATTGTTGTCAATCGACATTCCTTGAGGATTGAATAACCTATTAGTCCAAGCCGTAATGATCCTGATGTTTACTGCATCAAATATCTATTGTTAATACTTAATATTTTTGGGGCTTTTGAATATTCAATTTACTGCTTAGAAACAGTTGATCCTGATACTTCATCGTATTGTTCCACTGATCTGCATCTGAACAGTTCTACTCTTGCGAACTGTTGTGCTTCAAGGTCTCTTCAGCTAATGATTTTTTCTTTCCTTTTTTTTTTCCGCTCAGTTGCATAGATGAAGGATCTGATGGCCTTATCATCTGGTCGAAGCTCGCTTAAGTCGGGCCACCGAATGGTCATGGCGCTGGTGGTGGCGTGTCTCCCACTTCGAGCTATATAGGATTAGGAGCAGGTTTGTACATATATTCCTTGGTTACTGATTTTTTCTTTAATTCCATATAGGTAAATAGATCGAATTCTGGCATACAAGCCCATCACTCTGATGTACAATGTAAGTTTTGAGAAATCTTGTTCCTCTTGTTGGATAGTTTTGAGTATTGTCAGAATGACAATAATCTCAACTCGTAATCCGCATAAGATCCTTGCCCATGTTACATTGAGCACAGTTTTGCATCTTGATCAGGCCAAATATGTTATAGTACCTCAATTATTATTTTTTGCGAGAAATAAGTTGATTTCCAGTATCACTCTCATTTCAAATGAGCTTCGTTTAACTTGCTGTCGTGTATGTGGGTTCTGCGAGATTGAAGATGCAATCCAACGGTAGGCTTTTGTTCATGGACCTGTATATAGCTTGTTAATTTATCTTCAGGTCGTTCGATGTGTTAATGGGGAATACCCAGAAAAATGATGCGATTGTAGAGTACAGATCATTTAACTATCGCCTGATAATGACTATCTTTTTAGATGCAAAACACCGAGGTCTATTCTCTTGAACAGCCCCAAGCACATAAGCGTTTGATTAGTATGGCAAAACACACTTCCATTTCCTTCTATGGGAGACAATATTCTTTCTCTGATACCGCCCGTCCGATTTCAATTGCAGTTTCCAGTATCATACCGCACAGATCCCATCAACTCGGGTCCTTCCAGTCGAGGGTTGTTCAAGAAACTGCGTGTCCATAGAAAGAAAAATCATGTCAGGAAGTTTCACATTGTGAGTGCTGAACATATTACAAGTTGTTGCAAACATGCTGATTTGGGAATCACCTCTCTTCTGAGAACTTGGAGAATGAACCAGATATAGGAATAGTGCCGCAAAGGTTGTTGTTCGACACATTTCTGCACAAATCAAGGCAAAATGATAAGCGAAAAAGGATATATGCGAACTGAACGATGTGCCATAAGGGTAAGAAAAACATACAAGATCTTGAGGTTGTCAAGTTTAGTGAGTTCTCTAGGTATCCTTCCAGTAAGTTTGTTGTTGTTCAGGCGCCTGTGATCGAGCATGAACACCCCAAATAGGGGTTAGTTTGCTTTCAGTTACATAGCGAACATCATGGCGGATTCATTGCAAAAGCGTACAAATGGAACAATTTGGGAGAAGAGCTCACAGGAACTTGAGCTTGGGTAGCTTGGAGAGGGAAAGCGGGATAGGACCGGTGAGATTATTATGGAACAGGTCGAGGCTCACTAGGCTCTTGAGTGTGCCGAGCTCTTCTGGTATGCGTCCCTCTAAGCTGTTCATGTAGAGTTCTCTACCACAATACAGAAATTTAAACAAATCACAACTCGTTGAGATTGCCATTGAGATACCAAAAGCTGCTCGATCGAGCCTTGATCTTAACAGTGAGACTGCGACTTACAGGTATTGAAGGCGCTCGAGCTTTCCAAGTTCCGGAACCAAACCACCAGACAACTTTGCATGTCCGAGATCTCTACCATAAACCAAAACACAAACAAACCAATTGCTTTCGGTTAGTACTGGCAAATTCCTATACAGATGGCTAAATAAAATTTGTTACGGATGATGAATCACTACCATTCTACCATTTTAGTTTCAGAATAGAGATTTCACAAATTATCATTCCAGAATCTGAAATCTTGAAAGATGATAGCTACCCCGTATGTTTCATTGTTGACAGAGAATTAGAAACTCTTCCCTTTGCCCCTCCACTGTTTCCTATTTGAGGATTCAACTCCATTATTTAGTCAAGGTTTTGGTGGGGGCTTGAAAAAGAAAGAGATGCATTACCCCTTTTTTCTTCATTCTTGTTCTTTTTGAAATGAGTCAAAACTCGTGTAACATTAAAAAGAGGAGACACTCAACTCAGAATTGGATAGGAAGTCTTGGAACTCTCTTGGGAACAACTAAATTTGTAAATTCTATCATCAACACAAATGCATCCCAAAATGGATTATCCGAAACCAACATGAGATCTTAGGAGAGCAAAATATAATACATCATCTTACTCCTGAGGTGCTTAGTGATAAGCCACTCCTTTAAGCATGAGATCGGGAGTTCGCCATCTAGGACAACGAAAACAGTCTCTATTTATAAAAACAGGGATAAGAAATGCATCCCAAAATGGATTATCTGAAACCAACATGAGATCTTAGGAGAGCAAAATATACTACACCATCTTACTCCTGAGGTGCTTAGCGATAAGCCACTCCTTTAAGCATGAAATCGGGAGTTCGACATCTAGGACAACTAAAACAGTCTCTCTATTTATAAAAACAAGGATAAGAAATGCGTACATCACTTTCTCGTATAAAGGTGACTTCCTCACACCCTATATTAAGGGGATTACGTAGTATATGTTTCTTTCTTTCTTTCTCTCTTTACTCCGGTTGCAAACAACAATGACTTGAAAACCAGGATATGGGAAATCGATTTTGGATTAAACCCTAACCCTAGCATGGCCCAAGAAAGACCTCCCATTTCTCAACCACATCCCAAAAACCAAACTCCATCCTCACCATCATTACTCTCTGAGAAACAAAACTTATCAGCATATTCATTTTCCTGTATCTCTCCGACACACAAAACAAAACCCACCATCAACAATAACTATTCTCTGCTCACCACATTAACTCCTCTTCAATCCACCCCAAACCCACAACACAAATCATGAAATCGCTTAAAACCCAAAAAAACACACAACAATGGGTTTGAGTTTTTGAGCATTGACTCACAGTCGTGTGACCCGATTATCAGAATCACAGGTAACATGAAACCAAGTACAAGGATCAACGAGGGTCGGATCCCAGCTCTGCAACACGTTCTCCGGGTCCTTCACCGCTCTCCTCAGCGCGTACAGCGCATCGCCTGCATCCCAAAATCAAACTAGATAACAACACAAAAACGACAATGTCATCAAGGATTGATGTAAAACAGTTTGGGTTTTACCTTCTTTGTTTGAATGGGTTGGAGATGGGAAAGTGATTGATAGGAGTGCGAAAAGGTAGATGATGATTTCCCACATCGGCATTTTGTGGAGTGATTGTTGTTTTGTGAGGGATTTGAAGGTGAAGAGAAGGGGATTTGAGGGTAGAGTGGTGGTGGTGGTGGGGATAATATGTTTCTGACAGTGTTGTTTGGTGCTGTTGGGGGCTTTGTGTTTGGGGGAAAAAACCAGTTTTATAGAGCCACACACCCACATAATGCGAGTAAGAAAACTTATTATAGTAACTTGTGTAGATTATAGATTTAAATATCATCCTGTATGTGTTTTGGTGATGCTAAGTACTTATGTAACAATATTCGAATTGAAGAGAGAATGCGCGTTGTGTTCAATACCATCGGATTGGTGAACACTTTTGCTCATACGAAAGTTTTTTATAGTTTTGAAACACAACGATGCATTGATTCACCTGTAAATTAGCGGGACGCAAACCCGTGAGATGAGAGATTGAGAGAGTCTAGGTCTTTTCTAAGGTAAGCATTCTTTTCCAATATTATCAAATGCTACTCCATGAATTAAATTGCTGTTCATAAATTTGAGACTGTTGTAACGTAACATGTCACATTTTGTGACAACAGAGTACAACTTACTCGTTTTCAGGCTACCTAAGTTGGAGGAGCAGCATTCATAGCACAACAGTGCATGTGACAGACTCACAAAATCTATCAACCACCATATAACAACCATGCCAACAAAGCGATCAAGTCCTAGTTATGGTTTGCGGATCTTATCACCAAATACAATGCCTTTGTATCTCAAGATGACATCATAAGGGCGAAGTTAAGATAGTGTAAATATTCTCCTCATGGGAATGGTTAGGAAAATAAGATATACGCAGTTTTATCCAGTTACGAATTCGTAACAGAAAGACTTCACGAATCGGGCAATTTTGCAAAAGGGTTCAAGTTTTTATTTCCCTTCCTGATTCCAAGCATTGCCTGATGTGCTAGTCCAAGTATAAAACATAGGGACCCCAAATTGAGTTCACAATCACATGATGCCCACCACCTTCATCTTCATGGGCCATCACCACCACCACTATTTTCATCTTTCTCCATTGAATCTGGTTAAAGGGTAGCAGCTAAGCTACTACACTGTACTGTCTTTGTGAGTGAAAAGCAAAAAAAGCATCTGTTTGTTTGACTGTGTCATAATGATATATGGGTTCATATTCATGAACCAACCAGACCAGCCAGCAACTTTGGTCCTGTCCTTGGTTTGGTTTAGTTAAATGTACTCTCATGGAAAGGAACACTGTCCTCTCTGTTTCTCTTCTTTTGCTTGCTTCTTGTACAGCCCACGCCGTTTTTACTCTCTCCATAGCCTTTTTAACAACGTGATTTTGTACTTGCAGCCAGTCACGATAAATTATAAAGGTAAATTACACAAAACCTCCTCATGTTGAAGGGTCGTGGATAAGCCTGTATGATCTTGTTAGTTTATAACATCAACGTCGAAACTGAATTTCATTGATTCGAAGCGGTTAACATAATGGTTAATGTTGACGAGTTCGCTAAGGCATAAGGGCAGCCTCAGCAACGCACTATAAGCACGGTGGTGCTCTTTATCAGCAAGGTAAAGCAGATTAAAGGCAGGCCTTCACTCATTATTCACCTCATTATTGCCCTCATAAGTCATAAGATCAGAGCTTATGAACCTGTGACAATCACGGGATTCCAAACTTGACTAAACTTGTACTATCAAGTACCATGCATAACTATTGACGTGCTTCAACTATTTTCTGTTAATCATATGACTACAACTTGTTTTTACTTCGCAATCGGTCATTCTATAAACTCTGGAAGATCAAAGTTCCAACCACGATAAACATGACGACAATACGAGGCCCGGACCTGGGTTGTTGCGCGATAACTCAGTTCTCATTCTATAGGCTGAGTTCTCGCCAGTGAGCCGCTTAACACGAGAACTTTAGAAGGGTAGAGAGGAATGAGACAGATCGCAAGGGAGAAATATGTATTACTACAAGAACTCTAGGACACTTAACGGTGAATTTATTTGCTCATACAAAACCATGGAATGATAGGACAACTGCAAAATCGAAGAAGAAAAGCAGTAGACAATCAGCATTCCAATAATATATATCAAACATGAGTAACGTTCTAGGAAAGACGGAAAACGATTGGTATATTTACAGTTGAGACATCGTCATTGTCTCCATGTAGAAACTCAACCGCTCTGCACCTCGGTAGCCTTCACAAAACGGCCTTTCACTCTCTTCCTGGTATCAGCTCCCGCCTTCCGCGACTCATATCGTATATGCTTATCATACCTAGTCAAATTTCACAAGATATACGCCGACAAAAGATCTGATAAGTACACAGCAAGAACAGCATTGAGCAAATGATAACGATATAAGGAATGTGAGAGTTAAGAACTCCACCTTCTTGTTTTCTTCTTCTCCATGTAACGCTGCATAGCGTTGCCTCGGTTCTGCGCCAGGAGTTCCATGTTAGCCTTGGCTGAAGCTGCATCCTTGACACTGTCCCCAGTCATGAAAGCATGTTGCTCCGAGAATTGAAAATCCTTTGAGCCACCAGATCCTCTGATTTTACGCAAGCCGGAACCTGAAGAGGTCTTAGATAATGCTCTATTGTTGCTCTCTGATGCAGCAGGTCGATTACTCGAGTTATGCGAATTGCACTGCATTTCAGGCACAATATGTCAAACCCTACGTATTTAAACCATAATTTATAAACTCAGACTATAAACCATAATTTACTCCATGAGAAGTATAGGTAAAAGTGTAGAACTCTATCTCTGTATAAAGGGAAGTATGACTTAATATCACAGTAAATTATTGCAAGGTGAAACCTCGGCAAGGCAATTCAAAAGAAATTTCAATTGCTTGTACTTACGTTGTATGCTCCAAGCTCCTCTTGCTTAGCTGAAGGGTTCACATCATACATTTCTCGCATGAATTGCGAAGTAGCCAAATCAGTGTCTCTTAGAAGAGCGGTGTAGCTGTTGGTCATAAACCCCGCATGGTTTTCACCATATTCAACATCCAAGCACCCAGATTCTTCATCGTCCCTCATCCGGCCTAAATTGAAATCCCATATCTGCAATTAGAAGATCGCAGTCAGCGACAAAATGATGGACTCCTTTGACTTCAAGTTTGGTATCACCTCAACGGAGAGTAGCAAACATCACATTATGCAAGAACATAGAAACAGAAAACTAATCACTTTAGTAATTTGACTGTAAAGACTTGATACCACAGACAAATATCAGCATGACTGGTTCATAGACCAAGAAGATTCTTAATTTCAACTTAACCTCCTTAATCCGCCTGATTCGACATAGCACCAGCACCAAAAACATAATACGAGAAGAGACAACTGTAATAGTAATCACCATTACATTCACTGATCCCATACCAAATCCGAATCCCCATATATACTGTAACCCTCCAAAATGAAAATAGCTCTGCCTTTTATTTAGTAGTCCTATGTTTGGCTACATGTCCTATACTCTGAAAGACACCAATGAGTATTTATCCAAGTTAGTATTGAGCAATCCGTACACGAAAAAGAAAAGCAAAGAGCGTTGATCTTGATTCAACAACAATACAACTAGATTGACGATTCAGAACTTCGCACAAACACATCACATTTCCTTGCCATGCATGCAATATACCAATGATCAAACATACTCAAGAGCATAACCTGAATATGCTGAATCCCTGGATTAGCATCCCACATCACATTACCAACACCAAAACCTCTTCCCTCATCATCCAACATCTCTCGATCCGCAGGTACACCAGCAATTGGCCTAAGATTCGACCCCTGGCTCCGCCCCTGATGCAAATTTCCCTCATTCTCCACACCACCACCCCCAGAATTCCCATCCCCATTCCACACAGCACCTCGGCCCGGTGTCCCGGGCACCAAGAGCGAGTTATCCGCCGCATCACCGCGGCCACCATCACCGTCACCCTCCTCCCTATCCTTCCCACCAACATCACCACCCTCAAAATCCCATCTCTGCAGCTCCATGAGCTGCTTCATCACAACCTTCTGATTCCTCCTCCCACCACAACCCATCCCAATCCCCGCCCCGCAATTAGACCCATAAAACGACCCATTATCACAAGGAACCATCATCTCGGACCTCAAATCCCACAGATCAAGATCCCTTCCACCACCATCATACATCACCATATGAGAAGGTAGACGAAACCTGAGCTTACCATCAAGATCATTGCCCCATAGGGCAGCTAATTCGAGCGCCGTGGGGCAACCGGTGAAACCCTCGACCGGGTTTCGATCACAGGATGAGTGGGAATCCCAATCGCAGTCTTGACAAAGAAGAAGGCCGTGGCTTGAGCAGAAAACCGCAGCGGGCTCGGAATTGCATGTGTCGCAGATCTGAGAGCGGTGGTGGCTGCGTGAGAGGGCATTGGCGGAGTGGACTTGGTGGTCGCAGACTAGACAGAGCTTTGCTGTGTCCGCTCTGCAGAAGACCACCGCGGCTCGCTCGGAACAGAAATCGCAGCGAGATTCTCCGTCTTCTTCGTCCACGCCGCCTCTCCTACACTTTGGGCTCACCATGATGAACAAAAGCCCAGATGGAAAATCACTAGAATTCGAAAACCCAGATGGAAAATCACTAGAATTCACAAACCCAGATGGAAAATCACTAGAATTCGAAAACCCAGATGGAAACTCACTCGAGTTTAGAAACCCAGATGAGAAAATCACTATAATTAACTCAGATGAAGAATCACTCGAATTTAGGAACCCAGATGAGAAAACCACTTGGGTTCAAAACCCCAGATGAGAAGATCACTCAAATTAAAGAAACCCAGATGGAAAATCACACGAATCCGAGTACCCTTGGGATTTTGAGTACTGGGTAGAAACCAGATGTGGAAAAAGACTCGGATTTGGAAACATTTGTGAACAGGGTAGATGAAGATCAAGGTTGCTTGGGAATGGAGGATGAGGAAAGGGACAGAAAAGGGCTTTTTGGTAGGTGAAAAAATTTCAGAGGATTGAATGTGAAATCAAATTCAAGGGAGAGGAAGTGGAGAAGGGTAGTTGATGGAGATGAAGATGAAGATGATCAAGATGAAGAAGCATTGAATTTATGTGTAAGAAAAAATGAAATGAAATAAAGGGGAATGTGAAAAATGGAAGATTTGGAATGGAGAGTAGCATCAACGAAGAGTGGGAAAAATATCTGGGGGGCTTTTTGCTTTGTTGGCATGCCTTTTTGATAAAATATCTAGACAGAGGAATCAGAGGAAATGAAATGAAAATTTGACGTTGTTCGAGTATATCCTATAAGTATCTGCGTCACATCCATATTTATTTCTTTCCCTTTTGTGAGAAATGTTGGGTAGTTGACAAAGACAGACGTATTTGGGAATTTTGATCCGGAAAAAAAGAGGATAATATAATTTTAATGAATTAATTATCATGATTTTTTTATTCATTGGATCAACTAATCAAGAATAAAAAAAGGACAATTTTATATGTTTAATTGATTTAATAATTAAGAAAAAAAATATGATAACTAATTGATCAATATTATATTAGTTTTTTTTTCTTTTTGATCAGTTAGTTTTTCACCTCAACTTTGAGTATTATCCCAACTCATGCTTGATTATTTTGCCCAATTATGGATAAAATATGTCTTGAATTGATAGTAATTTAGGCTATAAAAGAAATGACCGATCAGCTCTCCTCTCATAAACCATAACTCATCTCTCATCATTTATCTGCTAGATTAATCATTACTAGGATAATCACAAAAAAAATTTGATCCAGATAATCATAAAAATGTATTATTTTCATCTAAAACTATAAAATTTTGAAAATAATACTAAAAAGATACATAAGGAATCTAAATTTCAAAAATATATAATTCATTCATCTCATTTAAATCCCTAACCTTATTTTCATCTCCATCCCAATCCCTACCTTCACCCAACCGTGGTCGGAGTCTTGACCTAAATCTGACCACCGTCGTCGAAATCTTAGTCGGAATCCGACCATCGTGATCGAAATTCGATCACCTCGTCGGAGACCTCATCGGAATCCGACCACCTCGTCGGAATCCGGGCACCTCGTCGGGATTGAGCGTCACTTTACTCAGACGCTTTGTTTCGAAACAGGACGTGTCTGAAGGAAAAAATAGAGCGCGTGAAGAAAAAAAAGACAAACCGCTTAAAAAAAACACTAAAGAAAAAAATAAAGCGTCTGAACGAAAAAAATATTTTTATTCACACATGTTGCACTATAAAAAAATATTCTAATGATGAATAAAATAATGACAAAAAAACACGAAACTTTTGCAACAAAATCGTTTAATATTTGATCAAGATTATTTCTCTCAGACATTTCGTCGAACACCTTCCTTGCATCCCCACCGTCCATATTTCGCATATAAATCCACTTGAAAATCCCATAACCCTATCATACATTGGATCGCAGAGATGTATCGCAATCAGTGGAACTGGGTTATAGCAAGAATCCTTGTGACGCTCACCTGAGAAAACTGACTAATCAGAAAAGCACTTGAGATGTATCATGCACATGGACTATTATTGTCGAACATAGAGATCAGAGGATGAGGTTGCGACCGACGACGATGGAGCGGAGAGCGAGGAGTGCGGATATGGAGGCGGAGAGGGAGAATGGGAGCAGGAGGAGGAGGAGAATGAGAAGGAAGATGAGATGATGGGAGGAGATAAAAACGTTTAAATTATATGTTTTGAAAATTAAAATCTCGTATGAATGTTTGCGAAATTAATTTTTTAAATTTATATATATGGATAATTTTCTGTAAAAATTTTAACCGATAAAATACCGTCGTATGGATCTATCATGCTTTGTTTACTTCATAAAATATGTGAAATATTTTAAGACAAAATATAGTGTTTCAATGTTTCAAGTTATGATTTGTGTTGGGTTATTACAATTCCCACAACCAAGTTAAGTTAGATCCTCTGCCGCGAATAAACATAACATTTGTCTCGTTTTCATTGAACGTTTGATATTCTCATCAACGAGGAAATTGTCATTTGTGAGTATTTTATTGATTGGCGGTGACATAAAGAGCCGATGACGTCTAATGTGACGCCATCTAACAAATGGACAAAGGGGCCCACGATTTTTTTTTTTCAAAGAATTCTAATGAATATGGGATGTTGGGTACAGCTGAGATTAAAATCAATAATAAAATCAAAATTATTTTATAAAATAAAATAATTAAAAAAATTTAATATTATATTTGAATGAAATCGAAAATGGAAGTTGGAAATTTTTTTTTGTTTTTTTTTCTATTTTTTAAATTTAAGAAAAATAAAACAAAATTAATATTAAATAATTTTATTTTATTAATAAACAAAAATAAAAAATAAAAAATATGAATGAGACTCTGATTTGTCCACGCTCATCATCTTCCCTAAAGCCTGTCTCTTGTTGTTTATGCCTCATGTCAGATTTTGGCCGGTCACTTTCGTTATTCAAATTTCACAGAAGTGCTCCAGTAAAAACTCGTGCTTCCACGTTCGAATAATAAGTTCCCATTAGCCTCACATTAGGCAAGCGGTCCATGGCCATGTTTGCAAGTTGTAACGTTACTTTTTTGCTTTGATTTTTTTTTTTTTAAATGAGATACATGGTTTTTTTTTTGACTACGGTCAAGGATCAATTTATAAATTAAAAAAAATTAATTTAATAATAATTAATTATTATTTTTTTAATCATAAGATCAGAGGTTCTATGATTCTTTAGATGACACAACTGAGGTGTCATGATACCAGGACTAACAACACAAAAGAGAAATGCCCGTAATATGTGATGACTCGGTCTCCGTGAGAATAGGGCGAGGATCATGTCTATCTATTCACGATAAGCAAAGCGAAAAAGAGATCCACGGAAAAAGCCAGAGTTAAGTAAATGTAACCTATTATCATTGCTTCACCAGAATCGCACTTTGCGGAACATAATCGCCAACAGGTCACTGAGATAATACCAGGAGTAGTGACACGGAATCTAGAATCTCAAGGATAAGCAGTCGTGATTCATCGTCGCTCGATGATCATCCTTGGCCAGATCAACAGGATCTCGTCTCGGACACGAGGAAAGTACTACTACTAAGATGGCTTTCAATCTAGCAGGGAAGGTTTAGTCCCACCCTCGGCTGTGTGGCTAGCAGATCCTATTGTCCTATAACTCCATGCTCAAATGCGGCAACCGAGCACTACCATTCGTTACACATCTAACGACCAACTTGTAATAAGTTAATTTAGATTAATCAAAATAGAAACAGAATAGCAAACAAGCAAATAGGAAACTTAGTCGAGACGAAAAAATCCTCTATTTTTAAGACGATATTGTCGCGCCCTAATAGTATCGGTTATCGGTAATTAATCTTCCAAAATACAACGATTAAAATAATACACCTTCGAAACATCAAACTAGAAGGAACGTTATACCTTTTGGTGTTCTAACACTGAACTCTTCCATATTGAACTCGAACATTGGATGTAGTGACTGGATGTCAGAGGAAAAAAGAGGATGCTAGGGACGAGTCTTTGGTTCTGTGGATTGAAGTATGTTCTGCAGTTCCAGAAATGCTAGTATTTATAAAGCTGTAGGAGGATCCTGGTTTTGGAGGGAACAACCAAGACGGTTTCTTAACTACCCATTGCTCCTCCTTTGACTAGGATGAATTGGAGATTGGGCTTGGACCGGACTGCCCACAAATTAAAAATAAGGATTCAGTTGGATGACACCTAAATACTCCCCCTCATCCAAAATTGGATATCCTTTGGGACCCAAAGCCTTATATCATACTTGACCCTTATAAGGAACACATATCCTTACAAGGATTCCAATATGAGTAGCTCTCAATTTCCCTCACAACAGCATAACACACAATCAACTTTAGGTATTAATATTTCAATAATCCTAAATCGGTTATTAGAAATTAAACACACTACATTCATCTACTTCGAACATAGTTTACAACGAGCTTAAAATTATAATGTTCCGACAACAAAAACACACTTAAAATACGATCCGAAATGGCCGATTTCCCACACAACTCAATACTTCCTGACTACTGCAGCAACTAAGATATATCGAAAGAAGCCGTAGAAAAGAGCGCTGCCGAGGGGTGAGGAGAAAATGAACCTCTTGCTTGCTCTATTAATGAACATACAACATACTGAAAGCAAATGTTTGATTGAGGAAGGAACATAACCAGCAAACGTCTTCAATATACAAGTGATAGCATATACAAGCCTTCAATATATTTACCCCAAGACCATACTGCTGAGTAGTTCAAACCATTATATTGTCAGTAATATTGAAATTTTACTATGAAGCTTCAACAAATCTCTCAGTTGTTTGAAGCTCATGTACATGACTTAGCCTTGACATGGTAGCAGAGATCCACAACACCACAAAGGAACCAACACAATGCATGAGTATCACTTCACTTAATCCTTCAGGCAGGTACTGCAAAGCTCCTCTGCTCCCAATTTGGAGGATCCATCACAAGACAAGGATCTGTTTTTTCAAAGTCAGCTACCTGTAGTACGCGGATGAGAATGTCAAAGTTAAAAAGGCTTTCACGATTCATTTGGCCAGCACGGACTTGATTAGGATACAGCGTCCATAAGGATAACAATACCTTCTCTCCACAGCTGGGGCAGTGATGATACTTGTGCCAAAGGCAATCCATTGCAGGGCAGAGACAGCATACTCCGAGCATCATTGGCATCATGCAACCAACAATCGCTGCTAGACTAATCTTAGACCTGGTCACCCAATGGTGCATGAAACTCTTAGTTGTATACATAAAAGAGCTATTGATATTTGAAGAAAGCAAAGATCAAAGTTCAGCATAAAAACAGAACTTAGTCCTGCTTCAGTAGGCAACTTAATCGATCATCACATAAGCTCTGGCTCTATCCACTCCCATGTTTCCCCCGGCTTTTACTGCTGTGGGAAAATAAACTTCACACCCACTGACAAGTATAAGACTGTGCAACAGAAAAATCCATCGAAGTTCACTCGCAATTGGCAACAGGAATCATCCTTAGACTTACCTTACTGTGCAAAGATCAATCAGCTATACTCATAAACCCGAGACTAAATAAAAAGAATGAGAGTGTTCTTGGAGAATAGGGGAAGCAATGTCACAGTGAAATAACAAAAACTATAGCACAAATGTAAAACATCAGAACCATTTTTTTGTCAATAGATAAGTACGAACCCCATTTTGTCACTTCCAAGTTTAAACATAGAAAGCAATACGTAGGCTCCAGCCCAGATGCACTGCAATACAGGAAGAGCATGCAACAATACAGTGAAGCAATGTAATCGTCCAAGAGTTCAATCAGCCTCAAGCACCAACTCACAACTACATACAGATGCATTCGCAGCAGCTCCTAGTCCCATTACAAACACACCACATCAACACATAGATGCATCATGCCAAGATCACAACACAAATCCAATGTCGAGGAAATTAACTCTACTGAAAGTCCAAAACCGATGGTAGAAGGCTCAATTATGTATCTAACATCTAGGGCACGATACCAAGAGGAATCAATCACAACTTCAACCAAACTCTTAACTCAAAACGACACTCAACGACCCTAAATCCCCTAAACCCAAACCCTAAACCCCACATTTCCCCATCAAACCCCAAACCCACCGCACAAACCCAACCCCAAATCATAACCAAACCTCAATCAATCCCCCTCACCTGACTGTGCTGAGCCCAGAATCACCGCAGTGAACGCAACTAAACGGAGCAGGAGTGTCTCGATAAATGGTCTGCTGAATGGGAACGCCTTTGGGGTCGCCGAGGATGGCGTTGGGTGGAATCGACCCAGATTGATATGGATTTTGGGCGGCGTAGAAGTATTGATGCGGAGGAGGGTGGTGGTGGTTATAGGTGGCGGCGGGGAAGGGGATGCCGAGAGCTGGTTCGTCATCGAGCTTTGACATTTTGAGAGAGAGAGAGAGGTTGATGATGATATGAGTTTGGAGTTGATCGCGGAAAGAGTGTTGGATTGTGATTATCGTGGAAAAGTTTCCGCGTGGAATTAGGTGTAAGTGGAACTTTCTCAGGAGGGCGTTAACTAGTATTCTGTTTGTCTTAATTTAAATTTTACAGTTTGATTTTTATATTTATTGAAATGAATTTATATCGTAAGTACAGTTGATAAATCATATATATAAAAAAATTAAATATTACTCAAGGATCGGGAGCGGGTGTTCTCTCCAACGACGATGTTTTAACCAGAAACAACCTTTAGGATTTGCGAAGAAAGGTCGGCCTAAGAAGGTATTAGTGAATGTCGCGATTCAGACTGAGGATTTCGATGTTGATGAGGGTTTGGTGTCAAAACCATTAAATAGTTCGAAGAAGGGGGATGAGATTGAAGCTAGTTTGGATTTGATTACGGTGAACTCGGGTGAGGAGATTGGGACTGGGTCTAGGGTGCTGACGGGAGATTCGGAAGAGTTGGACGGATTTGGTTTTGGAGGGGTCAGGGAAAGTGAAGAATATGACTTCGTATGCTGATGTTGTGCGAGGTTCACAGGCCCAATCTGAGATGTGAAATTCTGATAACAGGGATTTGCGAAAGGGTCTTCAACTCTCACGGGAAGAACGAAGGGAGGAGGATATTGTTTTGACAAAGGAGGATGTCCAGACCGAACAGGAATATTGGAAGCATGCTTTGATTGGCTATTTGTTGGGTGATTCTGTTCCGTTTACAGCTATGAAGTACTTTGTGTCCTATCAATGGAGGGATGTTGCTGGTCCAGATACCTTTCTCCATGATGATGATGATTATTTTGTGTACAAGTTTGAGAATGAAGATGATAAACAACTTATTCTCTTGCAGAGTTGGTTTTTGAATTTCAGGCCCTTGATTCTTCGTGAATGGTCTCCTTTTTTTGTTATGGAGGAAATGCTTGATCGGGTTCCTACGTAGATTCAGCTACCTGGACTAAGCTTGGAGTATTGGGGCAAATCGTCTCTCGACAAGCTAGCTAGTAAGGTTGGTAAACCTATATGCACGGATGTGCTTACTGCAAAGAAAGAAAGGATTTTTTATCCCCGAATACTTGTAGATGCTTACATTCAAATGGATCATGTTGAGCAGTTTAGCTTCATCTCTCATGAAGTTGTACGAATGGAGCATAATGTTATCTTTGAATGGATGCCCCTTTGCTATTCGAACTATTATAAATGGGGTCATAGAACCTTAGATTGCTAGCCTAAGCCAAAAGTCAATAGAATTTGGAAACCAAAAGAGGTGTAGCCAGGCGTGGACATAAAAAAAGCAGGAGGTGCTTACTGTGCAGTCAACTTCAGCTGAAAAACAGGATACCTGGACTACGGTTGTTAGAAGATCACTTGGATCAGCTCATGCCAAACAAGTGAAAGCTTGTTCTGATAGTGATGTTGGTCAGGATAAACAAACTGAGAGAATTGGTGCAGAAGCAGTTTGAATGATTAGTGGCTCCTTTGGTGACGCATATCACCTGATGATTGGTATTTGAAACATAAGGGGGTTGAATAAGCTGGATAAACAAGGTGCTATTAAGCATTTTGTGGCAGGGAATAAATTAAGTATAGTGATTCTCCTAGAAACTCGTGTTAAGGCTAGCAATTTTGAGAAAATAAGGAGGGGATGTTTGCATCATTGGGACTATATGAATAATTATCAACATGCTCAGAATAGACGTATTTGGCTAAGATGGAATGCTAATCTATGGAAAGTGCAGTTCATAGTAGGTTCAGATCAGGTATTACACTGTGAGATATCTTTTGATATATTTGGAATGAATACCTTGTTAACCTGTATGTATGCATTGAATACTAGTTCTCAGAGAGTGCATCTTTAGGATAAGCTGGTGCAGTTTAGTAGGTTCCCCGACATTTGTTAATGCCACAAGACATTTGTTAATGCAAAACCAGAAAAACGTCTAAAAAGTGGTCTAAATGACCTCGAAATGTCCAAAAACATCCAAAATCAAGGCTGAGGGCTCCGCGTTTCAATCCCCATGCCGTTTCGCTTGAAACCGTGAAGTTTCGTCGCATTCCGAGATAATAACCTTTGATTTCTATAAATCTGAACAATGAACAGTGAAATATGGATCGACTCCGTTACACATCAAATATAAATAATAGTTTAAACTATTTATTCTAATGTTATTATGTGTGTTATATGTTTTTTTTGTATGATTAAAACGAAAATCGAAAATTCTTAAAATATATATTAAATAATAAAAAAATAAAAAAAAGTTACAGCCACTTGAATTGACACTCACTCTCTCTTCGGCACGCTCCCTCTCATGTTGCCAGGGGACTTCGAACTAACCACTTCTCTCATTTTATATATTTTTCCTTTTCTTCACTCCAAAACCGTCGTCCACTCTCTCAGCTTCTTTTTTTTCCCTTGTTCTGCTCCCTCCTCTGATTTCGCCTCAACATATCCTCCTCTCTGCAATTTTTTTTTGGGGTCTTGGACTTCTTCAAACCAACAATGAAAGTTTCAATTTGGAGGTATGCAATTGCTGTAATGATATAGGTGCTCTTGATGTTGTTTAATTTTTTAGGGCGTAACCTAATTAGTACCGATTTACATCTAATATTTGTTTTCGATGCCACTATCATTTGATTTGAACGAAGACTAGATGACAACCTTTCAGATACTGGTGAAAATGACATGGAAAGCTTGCAAACTGAAGTCGCGCAAAGTCACATCCGAATCAATGCTAGCTCTATCTCCAATAGTGCAACTATGAACCCTTATATTGGCTGCTTGTTTGACTCACAAGAGGAAGCATACGCATTTTACGTAAGTTACGCCAAACCTCTGGATTTTGGTGTAGCGATCAAGTCTTCTCGCCATTCAAAAATCAACGATGAATTAATGGATATCAAATATGTTTGTACCAGGCATGGAAAGAAGCGACAATCAAATACTACAAATCCTCAACCGTCATTGTCTGTATGTGTTGCAGAATTCCGGGATATTCAATGTGCCAAATCACTGTATTCTGAAGGACTGGAGCAAAGAGGCAAGAGCTGATTGTCGTCAAACACAAATACCAAGAGAAAATGACATCCAACACCGACTTTATGATGATTTGATGGAACAAGCAAGTTTGTTGGCTAAGAGCCCTTGCATTTTGGATTATGTAAAATAAAAATAATGTAAAATGCGAAAAGTAGAATGATGATGTGATATAAAATTAAAAAAATATATTAAAAAAATATGTTAAAATGTGTATTAAAATATAAAAATTATAGTGTGAGATTGAGAAAATCGCTTAAGACCAAAACAAAAGAGATTCTTCGATTGAAGAAGCACGTGCTCACTTTGTTGAAGTAGTTTTTTCCAAGACTCTTCCTGACGTGGCTTCCGTGCTTTAGTGGGTTTTTGAGATGCTTTTGATGGCTTAAAATGTAAATAATTCTGGTTATCTTCTAGATATCTTGTAGAAATAAATAAAAAATAGTTGAGATCTTTTTTTTTTTTAATTATCAACAAAGATCTTATTCTTTAACCATTAGGCAACCAAAAAAAGATAGTCATACATGACTATCACCGCAAGGAAGTGAATAGTTTTTCGAGACATAATGAGTACCTCTTTATAATTTTTTTATCTGTTATATGCATTTATGTATTTTATGTATCAATACTCTGACATTCCAAAAACTAGCCAAGCAAACATATATTTCGACCTGCATTGACTGTAGGGCTGCTCGTTGACAATAAAAATGCATCGAAGCCATATGAAGTTTCGTTTTTTAATGTATAGTCCATGAAGCTTATCAACGCTCTATGAAGAAATCTTTTGCTTACGTCGTTTATTTCGATTTCGAATCTCAAACTTCATCGCAAGAGATAATTTTTCGGTCCAAGTTTCATCTTCAACTTTGATATAAGAGTACCAAGCAAAAGTAGACCGAGTTCACTAATCTAAGGAATGGATCTGGGTCAAAGGGTATCAAAAAAGTATGTTGTTTCGCACAAAGTCGCGGAAGTTATCGTATTTTTTTGTGGGGTGTGTAGGAATTGCTCAAGTGCTGATGAATGATATGGTTCTAACCTTGTTAGAGTAGTGGGTACATTGAAGAAGTGTGCATAGTTTTACCAAGTTTCTTGCATGTTTAATTATAGATTTTTCTTCAGGATTTCTTTTTCCAAAATCTGTTTGTTGTAGGAATGGGAGTAATTTTTGCTTGCCATAGTTGTAATCTGGATTATACAAAGAATCATATTATTGTCAAGAGAAAAACATCCTTATGTGTTTTGAGTTGTTAAAGTTAATTTAATATTAATCGAGAAAGTAATCAATTTGAATATTGAAATTCATCCTATAAATCAATCATTTATTACAGATGATCCACATGTGATCAAGAGTAGCAAGATCAAGTCCTTTTAAGGTTAAAAAAACCAGCAGACATATATACTCTTACATAATGCTAATACTACTAAAAACAAGTTTAAGGAATTGTTGTGGTCGTAATTGAAAGATGCCCAAATATAACAAGGAAAAAAAGGGAGATGCAGGGGGAGGAAGCATGAAGGATGGGAGCCTGGGACTTGGTGAAATCAGGGGAGGAAAAAGAAAAAGAAAAAGTGGATCACGGTTTTATAATGAAGAAAAAAAAAAATATAAAATGAGAGAAGTGGTTAGTTCGAGATGACGTCACAACATGAGAAGGAGAGAGTTGAAAAGAGAATATCAATTCAAGTGTTCGTAATATTTCTCAAATAAAAATTATTACATGCAAATTAGGATAAAATAAATAATAAATTAATGATATTCTCTTCGTCCTAGTTACATTATTAAGAATACATATTCGAACCTTTGATCTAATGATAAAGGGAACGATTTAACATTAAACTAACTCATCTTGACTCATACATTCAGTACATATATCTAGGCTAACCAATATTGACTACGTAGTTTATATATCATCAACAATAGGATCGGCCTTTAAGAAGATCATATCCACAGCATATCTATCAAAAAGTCCAACACTTCGTTGGAAAATTACGACCATACACTAGCATGCTGACATTATAATAGGTGAAAATCCCCGATAATTGGATTAACCATGGAGCATGACACCACGCAACACACATGAGGCATCACCAGGGAAAAAAGTTCAGACAAGAGACTGAACAAGGAAGCTCAGCAAAGAGATTAAAAATTGAAAGCTGGGTACCAATACAATGAGAAGTGCCTGCATCATGCATTCTTCCGTTCAAAGTCACCACAATAACCATCGCCAACAGCTTCTCAAGAAATGGAGACTAACATCACGAAAAACAAATCTAAGAAATCTCACAACCCTATCATTCTTCATCATCTTTCCAAGGCTCAGCGTCTCAAGAAGAGGCACATTCAGGTCGATCGAAGTGGATAAGCCGACCAGAACACTTTGGACACTCGTTGAGGTGTTTCGGGAACATGAAATACATGAGACATCTCTTGCATCCCGCAACCACCAGCACCTCCTCCTCCCCCGGCATCCTCTTGCTGGAAGCCCCTCTAGCTCGGGTTTCTCGTGGGGTGGAAGGCGTGGAACAAGAGTCTCCTGTTGAGGAAGATCCATCGCTTTCATATGAATCCTCCTCCGTCGAGTAGCCATAGCTGTAGCCAGAGCCCCTACCACGGCTGGCTTCGCTGCAACTGTCTCCGGACGACAACCTTGGATCTTGCTTCGACTTCATCCCGTTCGCCCAGTTCACGTAATAAACCTCACCTGTCTGCAAAGCAAACCACAACAATCTTGAGTTAGGAAAACCCAAACGGAACACTTCAAATCCAACTGGAAGACTCATTCGGAAAGAATAAAGATAAGAAATGAAAAGATACAGAAACTATAGGACGAGAGTGAGACATAGTATCAAACAAAATATACTGGCAGAGGCAGACCCATCAACAGGTTCAGAAAGCATCAGAGATTCCATTTTTTTTTTTTTTTCTGAGTGTGAAAATGACCTTGCATGTTGTACATCCTGATTTATTCCAACATTTCAATTGCTTAACATTCCATTACAATCCCACTTTTGGAATGTTAAATTTGGCCGCAACCAATGAACACTCGGTTACATTGTGGTTTGTGATCAAAATAAGTGTCATTAGGAAGATGATGAATACGCCTGTGCTTGTATCGTATGCACCATAAACTCAGATTGCGTTCTATCTAAATGCTACTCTTAAAGAAAAAATTGTAACCTTGTGTCAAAAGTAGCTTTTCTAAGTAACAAATCTTAGAAAAAACACAAAGCATTTCTAACAACTATAGAACCTAAGGTTGTGTAATCTAAATGCGATTCGGGAGCGAAAAGTTTTCGCATCCTTTATGTCGAAAGTAGCTTTCCGTGTAGTCCATCTAGCATAACGCAAAGCGATTTCATGTAAAGATATGCCTAGATCAATGCAATTTCATGGGGACCAAGCATGTAATGTAAATTCATAGTAACTGAATAAAAGGGCCATAAAAAAAGAGAGAAAAAAAAGGAAAAAGGAAAAAGATTGGGGGTTAGGGTTTCATTATGCAAGTTCCCAAATAGGAACCAAGAATGAATTGAGCCACGATTGAGAACATTAAATGAAGTGAAGAAGCATTGAAGACGCAACAAATCGAAACATTCAATGCAACAGCACAAACAAACAATCATCACC
Source organism: Drosera spatulata (assembly GCA_035668315.1). Classification (NCBI taxonomy): domain Eukaryota; kingdom Viridiplantae; phylum Streptophyta; class Magnoliopsida; order Caryophyllales; family Droseraceae; genus Drosera; species Drosera spatulata. The sequence goes on from JAOVYX010013153.1 coordinate 50,593, forward strand.
AATCTCTATAAAAAGCAATTCATCACAAATTCAAACCCAACAAACCCCAAAAGCATCTCTCTCAATCTCTCAACTCATTCGATTCTGGAGTTCTCACCTTGAGATCGAGGCACTGTTCCCAATGATACGGCAACGGGACGTGAGAGTTGAGCTCCACCAGCACCGAATCCGAACACGATGACGACGACGAAGATGAATTAGAGTCGGAGCAGTCCCGTAGATTCGCCGGAGCGGCGAGATCGGCGGACGAGGAGCGCGCCAGGATTGCAGATTCGACCCCGCCGGCGCCGGCGCCGGCGCCGGAGGAGGGAGTGGAGATGTGGTTGAGGGAGCACTTTCGGAGAGATCTCTCCAGCGACGCCGTCAGCGTCGCCATCTTTGAGGCAGCGCTGCTTCACGGGCTGGGCAGAGATGAACAGGTCGAAGAAAGGGGGAAGTTGTTGCAGTTGGGAGGGAGGGAGAGAGAGAGAGAGATGAGGGTGGGGTTGGGTTGTGCACACAATGCGAAAAGTATTGGTACACACGTTAGTTTGTTTTGGATATTGAGAAACATTCTTCGTTTTGTTAGAATAATTTCAATGGATTAGTTAAATGATTTGTTATTGTCAAATTATAACATTGTTTTTAAAAAAATATTTTTAATCAATTATCTAACCATTTATTTTATTTTATTTTTATTATATTGTGTGTCATATTTGACACAAGAAATAATTTTGTTATTTTTTGCATACTCATCGTTTTGGGTACAAATCCAAACATTACAAGATCACAAATTCAACAAAATTAGGCCGCACTTCCCTCACCATTCATTTTGAGACGATGCTAAATTATACCTAATACCAATGGACTAACATTATTAAATTATAACAAATTTATATTATTCATCATCAAATTATAGTTATGACAATGACAAAATAGCATGAGCCATTAGACATGCTCTTAACGAACAGATAAAATTGCATTTCAGCCACTATTAGAGAAAAATATTATCTCTGTCCCATTTAAATTATAACCGGTTAGTTTATTACTCCTAGGGTTGTTAAAAAGCTGGTTAAGTTCGAGACTCGGTTAGTTAGAGCTCGATCAAGTTCATTTGATTGTTAAATGAGCCGAATACGAACAAAATTCTCAATTCGTTTAACTAAACGAACGAGTTTGAACATACATCTGTTTAGTTCGGCTCGGGCTCGAGCTCGACTTGCTAAGCACGATAAGGGCTCGAGCTCGGCTCATTAAGCACGATAGGGGCTCGGGCTCGGCTCATTAAGCACGATAAGGACTCGTTATATCTATAATAATTAGAATACTTATGAATATAATTTTAAGTTATTTATATTTACTAAAATACTATAATTTATGATTTTAGTTTAGTTTTGGATTCGGTTCTAAGTTTTGATTTAGGTGAACTTGACATAAGATCTTAATAGTGTTAGTAAAAGAGAAAAGAGAGAGATTAGTTGTCTGGTGGTTTAAATGTTAAAATGTTATTCAATGGTGATGGGATTGTGACACCTGATCGAAATGATTTGGGTGAAATAGGTGTGATGACATTACCTATAAATGTACCGTTTCTATCCCATTCACATTGCAAACTTTAACTTAGGTAAGCAATAAAGTTATTGAATTATGAATTATTCATGGGACGATTAAATATTATTATATATAAAATTATCATATAATATTTATAATAGTTTAAGTTATATACCTCAATCCTGAATCAGTAAAGTAATTTTTTTACGTCGTTAAGACGAATAACGAAACTTCTCTAAATACATGTTGAATTGTGTAGTGATGATGCAACGTTACAATTTGAATGAGACGAAAAGAGTAATAAACAACGTAATGGTTGGAGCGACCGTGGGCAAAGGTGGTGGCAGCAACATGTTAAGGTATCTATCAGTAAGTCTTCTATTATCAATTTGAATTTTTGATAAAATTGATTTATCGATACAACGATATTGTAGGCACTGGTCATATTGTTTGAAACAGCATGTGTGGTATTCGGCATTTGACGGCAATGGTTGATTGTGAAGCGGTGAGAAGGTGTTGGCAACTGGATGGTGGCAAAAGGATGATGTTAATAATGGATGACGATAACAAAGGCTTCAAGATGGCAACGACAATAAGGTTGCAAGATGGGGAGATTGCAAGGTGTGGATAGTTTTTTGAAGAAACACGGATTTCATTTCTAAATATCATAGGAATAGGTTGAATGGTTCATAAAACATATACATTTGGAGGATTCTTATAATTACAATGCGAGCATTCATAACAAGTTATGGCGAGGAGGGTTTGTGTGTTTTTCTTTCCCTCACCTCCCCTCCCCTCCTCTTCTAACTTGCAAACACAACTTTAGGGTTAAAATGAAAGGGAGGGATAGACTGGTCAAAAGTTTAATGAAACAAATATTTTTTTATCTTGCAAGACATGTGAGTTGCACATGATAAAAAGAAACCGTCAAATTAGATGAAAAAGCTAACATTAGCATTTAGGTCTCGTAGTTCGAAGGGTCATTTGTCTATTTCTAAACTTTGAGGGTTTAAGTATAAATTCGGGGTAGTTGGAGGAGGTTTTATGCATTTTCCCTATAATTTGAATGAGACGATAAAAAAAATATTGTAATTTCAGTGGAACGGAGCGAGTATAACTTAGAGATTTGTTATCGGGTTTATGTTAGTTTTAGTTTTGGATTCGAATCCAAAATTTGATTTAGGTGAACTTGAGATAAAATCTTAATAGTGTTAGCGAAGGAGAAAAGAGAGAGATTAGTTATCTAGTCGTGTAAAAGTTAAAATGTTGTTCAAAATGGTGATGGGATTATGACACCCGATCGAAAGAATTGCCTGATGACTTAGGGTAAAATCAATGTGTGATTGCATTACCTATAAAGGTAAAAAACAACTTGATGGTTGGGAGCGACATTGGGCAAAGGTGGTGGCAACATGTTAAAATATATATTAATAAGTCTTTCATCATCAATTTAAATTTTTTATAGAATTGATTCTTCGACACTTAATGACGTTGTAGGCATTGGTTGTAATGTTAAAAATAGCGTGTGTGGTATTCAGTACTTGATGGCAATGGTTAATCGTGAAAACGGTGAGAAGATGTTGGCAACTGGGTGGTGGTAAGGACGTGATGTTGATAATGGATGGCAATAACATAAAAGCTTCAAGATGGCAACGACGATGAGGTTACAAGATGGGGAGATTGCGAGGTTGGAGAGTTTTTCAAAGAAACACGAGTTTTATTTTTGAATATCATAGGACTAGAATGAATCGTTCATAAAACATATACATCTACAGGATTCTCATAATTACAATGCAAACATTCACAACAAGTTGTGATGAGGAAGGTAAGGTCGTGTTATCAATTTAATCCATGTACGTATATTATAGTGAAGGAATAAATATGACATTGAAAAAAGCAGTTACGTGTAAGGAATAAGGAGGCTGAATTTGACTCAGCCTATGTATTTCTACTCACAAAAAGAAAAATTTTTAAAAGCATTTTAACCGTTATTTTTTTGTTTTGAAATTTAAAATCCTTAAATCGGTGAATGAGGCTACAGGTTATACGTTGAATCAAATTCAGCCCCCCTTTCCCCTTGGGTATATCATGGTTGATGAATTTGCTACTAACATTTACTTGTTTTAAAACATTTCAACTGAAAATAACCAAAAAATTCACCTTTTCAGAGAATCAATTGTCTTTGTATCTCGTTCTTTCACATTTTCCCCCTCCTTTAGGTAGGTACCTCAAAAGCCTTTCAGCTAAGTGGAAGAACCAGCACGCCTAGTGCTCTCTGACCTTGGCTTAGATTAGGGTTGATATAATCCTTTTTTTATAGTCTGTCGTAAACCCATTGATTTACATATACTCCTTTCAAAATCCTCATTAATTAATCCGAGGGAATGCACAAACGCATCTCTCCTTTTTTATGATGGTGAAATTTACCTAATCCCACCCGATTACACCATACTACCATAGAATAACCGATAATCAAATGGCGTCTTCCATTTCTTTTTTGTTTTTTTTGTTGTTTTTTTTTTTTGGGGGGTCTAAAAATAGTCCGGCTGCAACAAGGCGACTCCATAAGAGATCACACATCTTACCATTCCATCCGTTTTAATTTAATTGTCGTTTGAGGAGAAGTAGAATTCCAAAATATATGTCGTGTAAATAATATAGTCAAAAATTAAAATTTCTTATTAATTTTGTCCATATATTTATTATTTTTTATTCCAAATGAATGTAAAACAATTATTAAACAACTTATCATGATTAAAGATAAGAATAAAATTTTCTTATGTCATTAAATTTTCTTAATTTGTATGTTTTGATAGAAAGATAAATTAAAATAAAAAAAATACTTTTTTTATCAAACATGTTTAATTATAAAAATTTTTGTGATCCGATGGATTAATGCCGATATGATCGCACCTTTTCTTGTGCATTCTTTAGTAGGAAAGAAGTAGTAGTCCACCCACTTTCCAATTATTTGCCCCAATGCCGTGGAAGTTAAGCCACGACGAATTTGATTAAAAATAATATACAATCCGAGAATGCATGCCTCCCATAATTCCGTGTTTTTATTGATTATCAATTTAATATTTTCTTTGTCTTAAAATTTTTGTAACGGTATATATATCGACATGTAGTATAATATATTAAATATTATTATGAAATATTTATGATAAATTATGTTATGAATTTTAATTCTGAACCAATTTAAAATTTATTGATATAGTTAAGAATAAGGACGAAACATCTCAAAATATATATTGTTATAAAAATTATGACACAGAAAGAATAACTAATTTATTTTAATCAATTGTTATTAATAGAGTTGGACAATCCATCCGAGAATTGAGGGACTGGACCGACTACTGCTGCCTGCTGGTACTACTGCAGCATGTACCGTCCAACAACGGTCCAAGCAAGGAATCTATGCAGACAAGATAACAGGAGAGTGTACATATATCGACGAAGATGTATCATCAAAATGGATGAAGAAAAAAACAGCGTTCTTGGTTTACGCTTTACCCAGAATTATACTGCATGTATGCCAATTCTCACATTCTCGCATTGGGGTAGGCTGAAAAGGAACTTTGGGGTATGTGGGGGCTCTAAAACGATGATGCACACAGTTCTGTCTCCTGCTGCTTGCTCTGTTCTGCATGGTAAGTGATGTACAGAGAAAGAGAGCTAGGAGACAGAAAGCCAGTCGTTAATTGGTTAGCATTCCAGGCCAATTTGGGTCCAATGTAGTTTGGTTGAAGGATATCATGGTTTGTAAGGCAAAAACCAACACATAAGAATCGTATAGGATTTTTTTTGCTCCCCAAACTACACAAAGTTCATCATTTTGGTGCAAGTGTTTTATTTTTGGTTTCAGGCGAGAAGGACTCACATATTGGGGGAGGTGTAAGAGGACCAAAACTCGTTGGATGCCGAATTACATTGTGATGATGAGTCCGTTGATAATTGTTGATTTTAAAATTCTGTCAAGTTTATGGACCAATTCGTATACCAAAAGAGAAATCCCAAATTTTCAAAAAAGACTCACATATTCGAATTTGAGACCGGGCTAAAAGGAACCAACTTCCACATCATTTGGACCAATAGGAGTTGGAATAAAAATACATAAACCTTTGTGCATTGTCACGAATTATCACAAGAAGTCGTGGCTGTCAAAACATTGTCATGATTTATGATAAGGTTATAAATACCGACCAATATCGGTGATGACTAGCGAAATCACCTAGAATTTTGGATGCATAGACTGGCTCTCTGTGATGTTTGATTCATAATCCAACGTAACACATCGGATCTCAGAACTGACAATCACACAACTGGAGATGTATATTATTCGGACACACATGTTAATCAACTCATATACTACAAGCAGATGAACAATCCATCTACAACGCAGGAAACCACGAAGGCTCAACCGATCAACAAACCATACATAGGGATCTAAGCTGAAGGAGATCAAAATAACTCGCTAATGCTTATACAAGAAAACTGGAGAGAACTAGAGCTGATCAGCTTCTAAGATGCTGGTGGCCGCACGCCAAGTTCAGCAGCTCTGCTTTCGGACAGAGTACTCAAGAGATGATGAGTTGCCTTCTCAAAATTGACGAATCCCATGAACCAGAACTCGTGGTGGTCGACCGTGATCAAATGTATATATTTCTCTGTTGGATTTTCCCTCATGGTGACCGGATTCACCAAGTTTAGGCAAGCCAACGGTATATTGACCTGCCCCAACAGAAATAACAGAACATGTTAGGGTCAGACCCATTAGCATATGCTTGCTTCATCAAGATACAAACAACAAATTCGATCCTGTTAGCATAAATTTGTTTTCAGTGATGTAGATCAGTAACATTGATATCATGTTGAAGGGATCAACAACAATACCTTGTAATAGCTCCAAGCCTCCTGGCCGGAAGGAGCATGGAACGACAGAGGCCGATCACTACAGAAACCAACCCGAGCATCGGACAGATACAAAGTCCCAGCAACCGGACCCGTAGTTGTCGACAAATAACACGCAAACGTCTTCTTTAACTTCTCATTACCCTGAACTTCAAATATCTGCCTGAACATCCCTTCGAATCCTCCCTCGGATACCACCCTTGCCGTCAGGTTGATCTTCCCCCATGCCGCCTCCGACACAGACGGCCCTGTCCTCACTACATAACAAACAAATCATCAAACAACAAAACCAATAATCAGAAAATCACCGCTGTAGTGATCATAAAGGATTGGATCACAACGATATAACTAATACCGTAACAAGGCTCGATTCCGACTCAAAACCAATCGACAATGACTGTAACAAGGCTCGGTTCCAACTCAAAAACAATAACAATGACTGAACTAGCGGAGACCAAAACCTTTATAATCAAATCTATTTATAGACCCAACAGACCAAAATCGATTGAAAATGAGTAGTTTCTCTTTCAATTTTCCAATTGTTTATCAATCGTTTTTTATTTCGGTTTTCATGTATCGGAAACCGAACTGACTTATAGAAACCGAGCCGATTACCACCCTTACAATTATGCCAAATGTTTCTAGCAATGGTCTCGGCCTTCCTGCTCCAATTATTAAACGCATCCACCACGGGCTCCAGCGGGCTGCTGGCGGGCCTCTGAGCCGGCGAATAAACCACGTAGGGCGGCTGCTGCTGATCGTGGAAGAACATGCGCTGGTGCTCGGAGGCGTCCCACGTGGCGGCCCGCTGGTTGTCCGGGTGGGCCGTCGGGTTCGACGGTGGGCCCATCACGTGGGTCCCCCATTTTTTAGGGTCCTGAGCTTGATTGTCGGTTGCTGGTGGTGTGGGTGGTGGTGGTGGTGGTGGTTGTTGATCGGGGTTCGATGGGTTTGTTGTCATGGTTGGATGTGAATGTGATGTTACGGTGATATGGATTCGAGTTGTTGGATGTTGTCAATGAAGTGGTTGGATTTGAAAAGGAAGTTTGCTTTTATAGGGGTTTTTATGGGTGTGGATTTGTACACGGTTTTGTTCGTTGCTTCGTGGCGAAGGCCGAAGAGAGTGATGGCGGTGGAATGGAATGGGAATTTGGGTTTCGCTACGGTGGAATGTGGATGATCAGGAGCTGTCGTGTAGGATGAAAAACATAGTGTCGATCATATTATTAATTATTTTATTTAAGAAATAATATCTTTATTGTTTATAATATGAATAAAATCATGTATATTTTGTTTTTTTCAGATTCTATCCGTGTAGTTTCATTTTCATAATTCATCGAGATAAATTTTGATCCATGTTATATTATGATTAAATGTTGTTTTTAAGAAACATCAATCATAATTTAGCTTATATATTTTAATTGAATGCTTATTACTTAACAATGAATATTATAATTGGAGCGAGGAGATTAAGCTTTCCAAAATGTATATTTAATAATGAAATATATATATATATATATTATAATTTGAATAAAACAAAACATATGGTTTTACGAATATTTCATTTATCAGTTGAGAAAATCATATGGCAAACGAATTTACGGTAAGAATATGATTAGATTGTTCCAGAAGGACAAAACACTTCCACAGCCTTCAGCTGTCAGCCTGTCATAGAAGGCTTGGAAGCTGCTCTCTCTCTCGCGAGGAGTACAGCTCGCTAGTCGTGGTGGATTAGGTGCTTTTGAGGAGGATTAATTGTAGTCACTCGTATCGATCGACAATGCATAAGTAATCCTGATAGTTTTAGTCTGCTGATCGATTGATGAATGTCTACATGGTTTTACGGATGCTTAGCACATGAGGAGGAAAATACTCCAAGTTTAGCATCATGGTATCGTACGATAGAGTTTCAAAACGCCACCAAGGCTTTATCTCTGTGGTTGAATGCCAATTATCCTCCGAGAGGAAATTGACATCGTCCTTGGGCTATATGGACAACCCTTTACAGGGCCGCTAACTCTATACATAAGACATATTATCAGTATAATTGCACAGGGACGTGACACATACAGGAAAGGCCATGTAAATTACCATATAAGATACGAGATCATGTTCTGACTAGACGCACCACAAAACATTCCTGGTCGTAACTGATAACGACTAGTACTTTCTCGTGGAAGAAGGTCCTATTACAAAAATTTATGGCACCTGTTAAGCAGATTTCAAATAAGAACTAGACAATGCACTTGAAAATGCTTCGTAGTAGGACAGGACCCGTCTTCAAGCCGCACTATTACCAAAGAGGCTCCAGTCGTTCACTTTGAAGGTTGAGACAGCAAGCTTGAAGACCTCGGCCATTGATAGACGTCCGGTCTGTCCAGCTGGAACTGCTACTCCGGCACCGACAGAATTGGCACTCTCACTCAATGGACTGCAAAGTTACAACAGGCTTCTTCATTTGATCGATCGGGGATGTATCTATGCCAATCATCAAGCATCATACATAGTTCACTCATTCAAGTACAATGTGCTTCAAAGACGACAACTATTAGCCTAACGAAGCTAAAAATCCGGCACGTACATACATCAATTATGTTAGCAACTGGTTTTCACCCATTTTAAGGTATGGTGAAATTGGTTGGACCTGAATGGGTTAATTGGGTGTGAGTCGTGACTCCTGTTGAGGAAGCAATGGAGGGAGAGGTACGCAAACTATCATAGCATCATAGCAATAAGCAACACGAAACTGTATGGACATGTGCAATGATCTAAATTTCTACTCACTTTATAAGCACCGGCTCATATGCTGTTATCAAGACATCTGTGGCGACTTCCTTCAAACGCAGATTAGCCACATACACCTGAGAAACAGTTATTCCAACTCAGATGACTGTTCATAAATACCAAACATAACAGTTAATCATTTATCGGCAGAGAGGGGATGCGTACCCTTACTAAATTTTGTGCCTCCCTCCCTTGTCGTCCTTTCGAGATGGCCTGAAAGAATCGTCACATATAAAAGAGGTGATACACACGTCGCATGGTAAGACCCCGCTAGAGAAAGTTGACAGGGGATAAAGCCAAAAGCGCATAGAAATTCAGCCATTCTCCGAGAGGGTGAGCAAAAGCATAAGATTCGATGGTACCACAACACGCTGTAATTGCCTTACCATTTGGCCAACAGCACTTGTAACCACAGCCGACATGCCTCTGTAGGACAATCCTGGGGCCTCCATCACACCTGATTGCTCGATCAACTGGAAATTCAAAATGAAATCACACGGGTTAAGCGCATAACTATTAGTACCTGTTGTTAAACTTTGAAGCTTGCATACGGTTAGAGATACTAAACCCACATCGAAGTTTGGATAAAATGTACAACAATATAAATACATCATGTGTCTCTCCTTTTATTGCCAATTGGTTTTAGAAGTGAACCTCATGTTTTTACATGGAATCAGAGCCAGGTCAGATGACGTGCTACAGATACTAAACTGATACAGGAGCATTTTATTAGAATCTTCTGTTTCCATTTATTTAGATTATTTGATTTGATTTAAAAATTGATTTGTGTTAGTTTTCTTATTTGTTGCACTTTTTTTATTTAGTCATCTTGTAATCCCCTATATAAGGATTTTGAGATCATTGAATAAATCAGATTAGTTAGTTTCTGATATTACAGGCTTGAAGAATTCAACAAAGATGTAGGTCTCGAAAAGCCAATTCAACGATCGACCTAAAAGAGTCGATCTCTATCTTCGCTTTCTCATTATAAACCCACATCGAAATTTGAATAAAGCCTATAATAATATAAATAGATCATGAGTCTCTTCTTCTATTACCAGTTGATTTTAAAAATGAACTACACAGCGTGGACTTAATTATAAGCATGAGATTTCATCATAGCAATGATTCAATGCAATGACTTTGCCACCCAGCTTGGCAGCCTACTAGACATTAAAAAATTCTTAATAAAATCTACTATTTTTACACACTGCGTAACTTTTATTGCATTCAACTCCTGAATCAAGATACAAGTACAAATAAATTGAACACTTCCAGATTCACTAAGATATGCCTATTCCACCCCGTATAGATCAGCTACTCCATGAAGCAACTGAAACTTTATCAAAGACGATGCAGAACTGATAAAACCAGCAGCGTAACACAGAATACACATACCATTCCCCCTTCAGCATCTTGTTCCGTGGCCAAGTCCTGAAGAAACCACACAGCACTACCCTCATCAGCCACATCGTACTTCATATCCAGCAGCTCGAATATCAGACTCTCATCCCTCACCGGGTCAGCAAACGCTTCCTACATTCACACAACACCACACAAACAACCTCAACAAACAACTCCACTCTCCAAACATACTCGCATCGAACCCGAATTTCCACCAACCTGGTGATCAGGAACCTGCCTAACAACGCTCACATCCTACAACACAAACACAACAAACAATCAAAAACCTCTAATCGTCATCGCCTCGCAACAACTGCTCAACAAAACTCAACAAAACCCTAATCAATCCAAAATCCATCATTCCCACCCCTCACCTCGAATCTCTGAGGAAAAGTGCTAGAAATCGCACCGCCATATAGCGGTCTCACACCGCAATACTCCTCCGGCATTTCCGATTATATGTCTCGGCGAACAGCTGCGAAAGAGGAATGAATCGTTGCAGAGATTGCTTGTTAAGTGAAGTGATCAAAAGGCACTGATCCTCAGAGAGTGGGCAACATGGAATGATTGAGCAGAAAAAAAAAGTGTAAGAATAATTCGAATGAGAAGAGGGGTTAGGGTTTCTCTGCTACCTGAATTGAGAGGTCGCCGGCGGCGAGGGAGGCGGTGGCTGGAGATGAGATGAGCGGTGAATGGCCGGTGCGGTCACTGGGATTCAGAGAGGTTCTAGTCTGCGTCAGATTCAAGCAGGAAGATTTTAAAGTTGTGCGTCAAATTCAAGCTAACCTATTTGTTTTGTTTCTGATTTTTTATAACTGATAAAAAAAAAAAAAAAAAAAAAAGAGGCTTGGTGTACGTCAGATTTCAAGCAGAAGGATTTTAAAGGAAAATTGTTTTTCACCCCCATTTCCACACCCCATTTTTTTTTTTCTGTTGAAGATTGTTTTTCACCCCCATTAAAGATCTGCGTCAAATTAATCTAGTCCATTTAGTATGTTGTACTTTTTTGTTTTTTTCTTTAATAAAAATATTTATTTTTGATTTTTTTTAAATGAATAAGCAAAAATAAAAAATAGAAACAATTTTTATGAGATAATTATTTTAAACTATCTAATATAGTTTCAATTCATATTTTAGTATCTAAAAATTTTCATGGCATTTTTAAATATCCATTCAAACTTTATTTGACATTTTCATATCTAAACATTCAAAATATTCTCATTTTAACCAAATCACACATCACTTAAGGTAACCAAATGCACACATCTAACCCAATCCAAACCCAACTCCTTCCGCTCTCCTCAACCATGCATTTCATGTGTTGTGCTGTAGTACCGCACGATCCCAATCGAGCCCAACTACAAAGACTGCATTATCCCGTACCGATTCCCCTCAGATAATCCTACGAAGATGAGGCTGGCTGTGGTCTCTTGGATCGAGTTGTTTGGCAACTCGATTTCTTCGTTCAAGTGAATTGACGACTTTGAGTTTCGACGTCATGGTTGATGATGGCTCGAATTCTCTGATTTGATGAGACCATTTTGATGATGATGAATGTGGACGATAATGGAGAGACAAAGTTGTCCGCTCTGTCAATATCCAACCAAGCCTCGTGGTTACTCTTCTTTATCTGATAGAAAGAGAAAGAAGGAGAAGTAATTGATCAAGGGTTAGTGAGGAATGTGATAAAGATGTTGGTAGATTTGGGACTCGATGTCTACCAGGAGGATTTTGAGAAGCCATTTCTAGAAGAATCTGCATGGTTTTAAGGAGCCGAGTCGCAGAAGCTCATTGACTCCAATGATTGTGGCAAATATCTGAAAATAGCTGAGAGGCGGCTGAACGAAGAAACCGAAAGGGTGTCTCACTACCTAGATAAAAGTAGTGAAACGAAGATTGCTCGTATAGTAGAAGAGAAGATGATTGCTAACTGCATGCACATGCTTCTCAATGACAAATATGAAGACCTGGGAAGAATGTACGACTTATTCTGTCGTGTTTCTGCTGGCCTTTCTATAATTGGAGATGCAATGACTTCTCATCTCAAGGCTACTGGTAAGCAGTTGGTAACTGATCCAGAGAGGACCAAGAATCCAGTTGAATA